>CM051506.1:12320135-12336208 GCA_028031935.1 Paedocypris micromegethes
AAAAAAACAAGATTTATGGTGTAATTTCAAGATCTTTTGGCTTTTTTGCAGTGTAGGGTCCTATTGATGACTTTCGATCACGATCAATTTAATATAATGGGATTAAAACCCTTCACACAGCTCATGCTTAGATCAAACAATCAAGAGCTACAAACATGAAAAAAAATCAGTTTTGCTTTTGATTAAATAATAATGCCAAAGGTAGCATGACAGAAGAGGTTTTTGTTTCATGCTTTTTCCAGCGGAACGTTTTCAATAAGTGAACATCATGAGCAAAATGACACGCTCATGATGTCGGATGACGCGTACCTGTAGTTGGCGGGCCATGGAGACCACTTCATGATCTGGAGGGTTGTACTTGTAGCAGTTGGAGAACATTAACCTGACATCTGCCGCAAACTCCTGAGCATCTCTGTACTGCCGCGTTTCCAACTTGTCCTGTACAAACACCAGAAGATACGAATGGTGCACCAACGCATCATGCTTTGATCATCAAGTTCTAGAAGTCAACTCACCTTAATAGTGCTAAGATCCATTGGATGTTTGATGATGTCATGGTAATCATGCAGTCCCAAAGAAGCCACGTCGACTGGATTGTAGAAGGGCCAGGCATAAGTAGAGTGCTTCTTAGAAAACATGTCCTTTAAAATGCCAGCGCAATAGCGTAACTGCTCCTGCTGCTTGGAATTGTGGACCCCGGATCCAGGCGTCCAATGGTGCTGTGAGTCTGGAGCCTCCTTTTTGGATATTTTGGCTGGTCGTGCACAATCCCTGCGTGGCAGAGTCTTCCCCGACTTTGACTCGGCGGGTGAGGATTCACTCAGCTGGTCGTTGGCCGTTGGCGTCGTGGTGTCTGCTTTCCTTTTCTGACTCTTTCTTTGCTGAGGAGTGAAATTGTACGAGACGGTGAGAAGGGAGGACGGAGAGACGGCGAGGCTGAATGAGTGTGAGGACTTACTTTAGGTATCGTGATGGGGTTTTGAAGAATAGGAACCGCGTTTTGCATGAGCGGCAGGGTGGTTTGTGTGGCAAGAGGCACAGATGTCATAGTGGGAGCTTGTGGGATGCAGTCAGTCAGGCCTAATGAAAAAGAAGGGCCTAGCTGCGGTGGAAGAGGAGGAAGGGTGGGAAGCGTCTGGGGGACTCGAGGAGGCAAGGCTTGCATTGCAGACTGGGGTGGTAAAATTGGTGGACCCGGTAGCATTCCTCTCATTTGAGACCCAGACGCAAGACTAGAAACACCACGGGTTTGAGGAATCGTGGGTGAGGAATCCAGCCCAGGTCGAATCTTTAGATTGATGTCTGAGGACAAGAACCGGAATACATGTCTAAAATCAGCGTTACCATCACAACAAGCTACAAATTCATGGCCGTTCACGTAGATTCTGAGTATTGACAATGCATAAGCAAGACGTCAGTGTGAACGTCACTCGTAAAAGTCTTGTACCTGGATCCCTTCGGCCCCGACCACGACCTTTGCTGGCCATTATTTCTTCCTCTTGCGGAGGCATCCCCGACATATGTTTGAGGAACTCCTTCTCTAGGGCCTCGGCCATTAAGACTATGTCATCTCCCGGCTGCAGGGGGAGACACAAACCATCAAAGCCTCCGCAAAACCATCAATCTCATGCTAAATACGGTGGCTTCTTGAACCAACCAGACTGAAACTGTAAAGCAGTACCTTATTGTAAATGTAGCAGTTAGTAAACATGGTGTTGAAGTCGTGCATACATTCTTGAGCGTTCATGTAGTAACCGTTCTCTAGGCGTTTCCTGATTGTTCCCATATCCATAGGGGTTTTGATTATCTTATAATAGTCCTGATGGAGAGAAGGATATAAGTCAGAGACCACATTCCTTTGATAGCACAAAACTTTGATAG
Organism: Paedocypris micromegethes; assembly: GCA_028031935.1. NCBI lineage: Eukaryota > Metazoa > Chordata > Actinopteri > Cypriniformes > Paedocypris > Paedocypris micromegethes. Next base: position 12,322,017 of record CM051506.1, read on the forward strand.
TTGATTCCATGCATCAGACTTTCATAATTACCCCATCTACATTACACAATAATAAAAACTAAACCCAAAAATAAAAATAAAATCAAAACGCATAAACTTAGCCTTACTTTCTTTGAGAGGTTTACTTTAATGCTTGGTACCCCAACTTGGCTAACAAAAGCTTTGAGTTACGAAACGCTTCCCGCATAACAACATTTTGTTTCGAGATATGAAAGGAGTACGTCTATTTTTTTAAAAACAGTTGTCTAATCTTTAATCTCTAAAATTACAACAACACTAGCTGGTTTCAGAGATCTTACTACCAAAATACAAAATAAGTGTCCTCCGCACTGACCAGGCGACGTCACAGTTCTCGCAAGATTACAAAATCGAAATTAGGGCAAACTAAACTACTGTTATTAAACATTTTTACTACATTATCACCAATATTCTGTCATTCATAAAAAAATGTCTTGGACGCTAGGAACGGATTAGGGCTCTCACATGCAAAATGTGTCTGCTAAGAGAAATCTTCGCCTATCAAATTCATTTTCTAAGTAGGGGTACCACTGCACATTCGTTTTACTACCAAAATGTACCGCAATGTACAAACTCGTTTATAAAAAGAAACAAAAATCGAGCAGTAACCTTCAAGTTTTTCAACAATTGTGGAGTAAAAGTAAGTGTAGATCTAGTACTTGACCACTTACAGGCAACCCCAGCTTAACTGCATCAACGGGAGACTGGAAAGGCCATGAGAAATGGTGTTTCCAAAGGGACTTCACCACAGTCTTTTGCAAATACTGCAACTGGTTGGTCTTGCGCTTCGGCCGAGAAGAATTGGTGGTTTCTGGGGGCGGTGGGTTGCTGGCAGTGGCCTGGAGCATGGGCTGCCCCTGGTTGCTGCTGCTCCCTGACATCTGCACTGCGTCCAGGCCGTCCCCCATGGTGGCGGGGTGGAGCGCGGGCAGAGGGACCAGGTGGGGTGCGGCAGAACACCAGTCGTTCAGTCTCGAGCCAGGCGCGGGCTCCACAGGGTGCGCGTCGCCGATTCCATTACACTCCTCGCTGGGTTCTCTGTTAACACACCAAGCACAGTTGTTAGACTCCATCACTGTTGGTTCATCGTGGTCTCTTTTGTAAATGAGGAAAAAACTCTATAAGAAGCTTCAAGGTGTCTCGTCACCTGGACATTTATGAACAAACCACAAAACTGAAACCATGTGAATTATGTCGCAGGCACCCACATCAAACATGCATTTAAACGCTCAGCTTTGTTGTCTTCATGTAATTAAAAAAAAAATCTTCTCGACTTTCTCCACCATGTAACCAACACCAGACCACCGGAAGTACCTCAAACACAGTCTACGAAAACGCAAAATGATCTAGAGTCCTGATTTGTTTAGTACATAAAGATCCATGGCCAAATATAATCGCAATTCATAAGCTATTGAGCGATTCTGAATAATGGCTGAAATACTTCTAATCGGAAATATTAAGTTGCTTTGGATAAAAGCGTCTGCCAAATGACTGTACGGTAAAGTAAAGTAAATATTACATATGAACAAATAGTATTTATAAAAATAAAGATACCAAGGTACAGTATAATGTAAAGTTGAGGACAAAAGTATTACTTCTGTTTAATAGCACTTTTGAAATACTGTACTTATCAAACAATAATTGTTTTGTAGGGTGGCTAATACTTTTGTCCTGAACATGTTGCTGTATATGTTTTGCTGTGTGTCGTCTTCTGGTTTAACCGCAGTAAAAACACACACTTCAGAATAAAATTCTTCTTCAGGTACAAAAATGTCCGTTGTGTTACCTTGCTCATTCACCCCATTTATTTTCTGTTTGTTTAAATTCGACTGGCGCAGGTAATAACAGCACATGACCGCTGCCTGAAATAACACATGGCTTGTCACTTCGAGACAGTGCAGCGTCTCCCCCTCCATTCATTTAGGGGGCGACCCAAAAAAACGACAAAAGTAATGCAAGATCTCCTTTCCTTTATAATATTTAAATAATAAGGCACAGCAGAGTACCAACCAGATACGCGCGAGAGTTCTGACAGAGTTCTGAGAGTTTGGCAGAATTGTATAAATGCTGGATTTAGATCGGGAGGGGGGTAGAATCGAGATGAACGATTAATTGTGCAGGTCTACTATATACTCGGACCAAATCCAAAAATAAAAAAAATGTATTTTCCATAGGCTTAAAATTGTTTTCTTATATGGATCAAAACTCAAAATGTGACCAAAAAACATGTAAACAGATTTCAAAGGTTTGTGAACAGTGCGGTGAACACGGTCTCGTCTCCGCTGCCAATTGAAAATGCTGGAGTCCATTGTAAACGAGCTTTAAAGTTATCCAGAAAACAAAAACTATGATGCTGCAAATATTGCTAGAATTTGCCGAAAAACACCTGCAGTCAGAAGCTCCATTGCTGCAATAGACAAGTATTGAAAAGTGTCAACAGAACAAATACAGGCTTTAAACCTTGAAAGATTGTGCATCAAGTTCTTTTTGAAGAAGTTTTTATTTATTTATTTACTTATTAACCAAGCTCATGGGCAACAGTACAAGCCTTTAACAGCTCAATTATATGGCATATTACACCAGAAGTCATCACTCTCTGTGATGTGAGTTTTAGCCATGCTAGCAATTACAACTCAAGTCAGTCCAACATCCCTAACAGGTTTCGAAAATGTTCAAGTTTGCAGAAGAATATCAGTTTGTACAAACAACAAAGTCACTGACTAACAAAAATGATAAACTACTGGTTATTAGTCACTAGCCACACATTACACTAGATAAACTCCCTTATACTGCACGGCAGCGCTGTGACTCAAGTAGTAACACTCGGGTAATAAAGTAATAAAGGTTAAGGCAGGACTTAGTTAAACGCAAATAATATTAATGCTATAGGGCCTTTAGACTGACAGATCAAACAACCAATAAGAGCGCACCACATGACATTCTACACAACTGCTTTTGCGTCAAATCAATGAGCTTGGATTGAACAAATGTTTTGCCTTATTGTCACGGAAATCATCACTTAGAAGGATTAAACAAATAATGTACTTAATACATACATGCATAAATACATTAAATGAAGAATATCAGTTTTGTTGGCAAAAACATGCATTCTATGCATAAACTAGTCGTTCATAAAATAAGTCCCCCAAATAGTTCCGAAAAAATTTATTTTTTACACATTACTAAATTTTAATCATTATTTTAAAAAACACACAACTAGTTTAGTTAACTGTGCTCATTTAAAAAAAAAAAAACACTTCATTACCATATTTAAAGTATTTAGCTAAGAGGAACAAAAGCCACAACAAAATTGCTTTATATTCAAGTGAAAAATAGAATACAAATGAATGACAATGCCTTGTGGTCTGACATTTTGTCCAACAAAAAAAACCTGGAAAAATAACTTTCATACAGGCAATGTTTTCTAACGCGTTTGCACGTTTTTGCTGCTATCAGATTAGGTCTCTGTTACGGATGATATTGTGTCTCTTGAATTAGACAGGAAAAAAAATGACAGGATGTCCCAAGAAAAAAGTTAGATGAAAAAATTTCCACGCAATCACTTATGAAATTCGGACATAACTGGTGTCTAAGTAGCAGAGTTCCTATGATGGACGGTGAACCATTACCCAAGAGCAAAGCCACGGTAAAGAAGAAGGTTACAGACTGGTAATGTGTTGATTATGGGCTGGGTAAAGAGCGCTAGTTTGCCCGTAAGGTGATCAGTTAATTGAGCCTGTTAAGAAGAGCTGACGGAGACTCGGAATAATCACGAATGCACTTGAGCGACTCAACAATGACTTAAATCATCAGAGACGAAGCTGTCGTCCACACCCGGCTGCGTTTCAACAGTCTGGTCGGTATGTCTATGAAGTAAGACAAAAAGTATTTTTGCAAGACGAATTACTTACCACGTGCATGTGCTAAACACGCATTACATCAATATCAATGTTACGGACTAATAATACAAAAGAAACATTGTAATCGCAGTGAAGCAAAGAAAAATGTGTAACAACAGCTAAAAGTTTGAAACAGTAAAATGTATAAAACCAGATTGACCAGATTTAGTTTGACCATCCGTCTTGACAGCTATTGCAGTATTTGGGCCCATAAAAGATCAAGAATGTGCAACTGAAAACCTAGTCTATAATACCATTTGACTTTTAGTTTAATTTTGATTTTTAATTTTCCCAAACTTGCATAAATCTGCATATTATAATTCATGGCAGCTTCTGAGATATATTAACTATAAAAGGAGCGCTTAACCTAAAAAAGGTTTTCAAATGAACTGTGTGTCTTGAGAAAAAAAAAGCTTTTCAGATAAGGCAATAAACATTTATTAATAGAACACGTTAGAATTCAGTCACATTTTCAAACTATAATACAGTGAAAAGACTATTGAATTATTTTACTTTAGCCTTTTACACTCAACCTCAATCTCCAGTGACAGAAACAATCTCTGACTCAAGACAATTCACTCACAGAAAATCTCCACCTTTAAACTTTTTCCATCCTTGAGTACCAGACCAAAACCCTGATTTTGTCCTTCAGAAAGGCCAGACACAACCCAGAAAGAGCCAACGGAGACACAAACGCCCTTAACTCCCTCACTTCTGGCTTGATAGTAGTGGAAACGCAGCTAATGACCTCTAAATGAAGCCTCGACGTGAATTAACAAGCCACGAACAGCAGCAGACTAAACTAGAAAAGCAGACGCACTTGGTTTTTCAAGATCCAGTTCCACGGACAGTCGACTACTGAACCACATTAAAAGGTCAGTCTGGTAATTTGAACCCGAGCAGAGCCAAAATGTCATCACCTTTCTAGTAATCGCAGCCTCCCGGGTTCCATTGCAATCCTCACACCTTCACTTCCTGCTAATGAAATCTCCTTTCACCTCCACAGCCAGATTATATGTAATCTCTATGGTCGGACCGTTTTGACATGAATAATGCAGCACTGGGCGCATAAGTAGAGGAAATGGGGATTTAGCTGGTTGTGTGTGAATTTCTTGAAGGTTTGGTCTGACACAGGATGTTTCCCTTCGAGTCAGAGTAATTTAGAAGTTCTGCTGAAGATGTTTCTGTGCTGTGGTTTCCATTTCTGGCTGAATCATAGGCAAGCGCACACAGAACCACAAAGAGACAACATTATTTTCAGATTTAAGCGCCGCGAAAATATTTAAAGCACTCAAGTCGTTGCAAACTTTAAATGTACTAAAATAAAGAGTTTTAACTACAGCAGGCCAAAAAAAGACAAAAGAAAGTGAACCCGTGTCATTGAACGCAAGCTCTTGATTTCCGAAGCGGAGACACCGCAACCTAAACAGGAAATGGCATCGCTGTTGTCTTCCACAACACGTTCTTGAGCTTATCATCAGAAAGAAATCATCCCTCACAAAATAGTTTTTAAATGACTAATGCAACGTCACACATAGAATTTTCTTTACATTACAAAAATGCTCTGAATTCTATAGTGCGGTGGTCCTAAAAATGAGGGGATTTACACAAAATAATTTACTCTAAACCACTTAAAACAAGCGACTGATTCAATAGTTTTTGTCTGGATTAAAGGAATTTAAATTGCTGTTCGTTTAAAAACCAAACCACCGTAAAAAAAAACCTCCATCACATCGTCAACAGTCAATGTGTCTGAATCATGTAACTTTCATTGGTCTGACTCTGTGGCACATATCAAATAAGCTACAGAAACATCCCAATACCAAGCGTAAAGATAAAATTGTAACTGATTTGAGCTGATGCACCCTAGTTTCATGTCCAAACTTTCCACACATGAGCTGAAATAAATCCAAAAAAGCATCAAGCACAGACGTTCTCAAGGAAGAAATCCAATGTTGCGCAACATTAAAACATCTGTTTCAGAAACCCAAATCATTCTGAAAAATGAAGCAAGTGGAGTTTTCAGGTCACAGGAAGTCTGGTTTGTGTCCATCCAGCTCAAAAAGTCCAAAGTTGGTCCAAAACGAGAGTGAGAACAATATTCAGGCCAAAGCTTGGGCCTAAAAACCACAAGTTACGTATGAAAAACACTGGGAATGTGGTTGATTAGTAATGGGACTTCTTCACCTAGAACTAAATGGCATCAGTTCACACAAACGGTTGCTTGTGTCTGACTAAAAGCCTTTTCTGGTGACTCAGCCGCTGGTCACATGACTACCACTTCTTAAACCCAGAGGGCCAGACTCAACGGAGGATGTGCTGGCGTGACTGTTCAGGAAAGAATGTAAATCTGTGTTACCAGTAAACGCTCACTCAGAAGTATCTCCAGCGCTAACATTTAGGTCACACTAACTTTTCAAAATCGCATCACTACAACAATGCGTTCAATTCTGGAACCTGACGTAGATTGAGGATGTTTGGCAGGTCACAAAAATGCACAATTCTGATGTATAAACCAATATAAGAACTGAATTTGTGCTAAAAGGTCTCAAAACTTTACACTTACAATCAATAATTTTTTATGGATGTAAAGTACATCATGTCTGAGCATGTGAAACTCTGAGTAGTGTAGTGCAGATGACCACGGTCAGAGATGAACAATGAAATCACAAAATTATAAATGGTGGATGCAAATTAGTTGGGGTTCCAAAAAAATAGATGGCCGTAAACTACTTCAAACTTGAGGTCCATTACTATGTACCTACTCACATTTGTAACAGGTCTGATAAGTTCCTGACAAAATGAGTTTTTCTAGCTTAGCATGTGTTGCAATGTAGTCCGTTACCTTTTGCATTTGGCTGATGCAATTCCAGTTACTACAGCGCTCGTGTGTTTTAAACAGCATTTCAAACATGAATCGATGACAACTGTATGGGATTGTTACGTGTTAGCATTAGCATCATCTCTGCTACTCTATAGAAAATTGTACAGAGGGTAGCGAACTAAAAGTGTCATACCACTACGTTTTCCATCATACTCTTCTTGCGGTCCTTTATTTTCACTTTAGAAGATCTCTGCGCACCATTTTTATTTGCTCCAAAACAAATACATTTCCTTCGTAAACACATGAAAGCCAAAAATTAGGGCTGGGCAATTAATCGAAAATTAAATTGATATTGACATTCAGAACATATAATCGATCAGATCTGTCCAAGACAATTAATCCACGTACTTCCTCTTGAATATATAATACACTGCGTGGAGTTGCGTGACGTTACTTTGCCGACACGTCGAGCACGGAGCTTAGACACTGAGCAACAAAAGCAGTCTATACATAAAAACAATGCGGTTTCCATCGTTGGGACAAATTCGGGCTTCAGGAAGGACGAAAATAGAACAAAATTAAGTTTAGACAACAATTTCAATCAAAAACAGTTTTGATGCCTAAAAGTAACACAACAAATTTGTAACTCCTAGGAAACTATCAAGTATCTATCTGATACTATCTATCTTGTAACTATCAAGGAAACATTGTTACCTATAGTATTTAGAAGAGAACGGCTCATTTTTCTACTTTAAGAACATATTTAAAATAATAATTTATTTAGATATATACAAGTCATTTCATTTTAGTATATATTTTTTTTTTAGAACTGAGGGCAAAAATAAATCATAAAAATAATCATTAATTGTTATGGTGTTAAAATATTCAATTAATTAAGATTTTGATATTTGGCCGAATCGTCCAGCCTAAAGCCTCAACATTCACCGCTTGTCTGAGATAACACACGTCGAATGTAAAGTAAAGTGAGTGTCAATATGGCCACTAGGGACCATATCAAGCTTGGTGCTCTGCATTTAGTGTCTAAAACGTGTCTGCAAGTCACTGAAGACTTTTGATGCGTGATATCTCAGAGGAAAAGAAAAAAAAAAGGCAGACAGACACTGCACAAGCCTGCTAGTTTATAAATACACCGTGGCGCAGAAGCAGGTATCTGAGAGACTTCAGGAGGAGTGCGTTCCAGCTGGACCAGCGTGCACACACATGCAGATGACGCCTAACCGCCAAATCAGTGTGGTTCAATAGCGGTACACGATGTGCTTATGAGGATCAACAGCTGAATACTTCTTTTAAACACAGTCGGGATCATTTTCCATAACAAGCGGTGGGCTTCATAAACCTCTCAGCGGCTGATCTTCTGGTGAGGGCAGAGTTCACTTCAACCTGCTCACTAGAGCCTTCACATAACAACTGATAGTTTCACCAACAGCACAAAAAAACGCTTTGGTTCCACTTTAAGCAGGTTTCGCTTTAAGGAAACGAGATGAAAGCCAAGCAGGAACAGAACTAGTATTAGGCTGATCAAGCATATATTAGGATCAATACTGACCCGGTGTTTGTGAGCTCTTGGTGTCTTATTGAAAAGTGTTTCATTTGGAAATAACCGCTTTTCTTTTTAAAAGAGAAAAATGCATGTTAACAGTTACTGACATGGAGAGTTCCAGCGATGATGTGTGAAATTTCCCCACTGTGGGACTAATAAAGGCTTTTTCAATTCAATTCCAATTCAACTCACATGAAGTTAATACGTGCAAAATGAGTGTAATGAAGACAATGACACACTCATGAAAGACTTTTCTTGATCGCTGTATGGGGCTTAGGAGGAACTGAACGTTGAGATGACGTTTCCTCTGGTGTGTGAAAAAGCTTCAAAAAGGTTACAGCCGAGCTGAATTCACCACTACCAGCGAAAAGACAACATTAGAAAACACGCACACCAATCAGACACCAATATACAGATAACTTTTTATTTAAAACCAAACTAAAAGTAAATCTAATTTATGTCACGCGATGGTTCTGTCGTCAAATATCTTGCGTAATAAATTACTTGAAAATGAAAGTTCAAAATTGGTTCAAGTAATTTTCCCCTAGTGCTTTAAGGATCTGTGTGTGTGTGTAGTCTCATTACTAATTAACTCGCAAAAAACTCAAAGCGTTAATTGGCACGTCACTTAAAGACATTTATTTAAAGATTTAAAATAATTACTCAAAAGTATGAGTAAACCTTGGAGAGGTTAGTATCTGACGGGAAAAGCTAGAGACTGGCAGACTGTCAACAATTTGAATACAAAAAAAGAAAAGAATTTCAGAAAAGAAAAGAGCAGCACACGGTGTGCAGTTGTTAAACTGAACCCAAAGAAAAATCCAGAGGTTGACAGCTGTTTCTGTGCAGATGTTCTTCACAGATCATTCTAAACCACCTTACACTCCGGCCTACTACAGACATCTGTAGATGAATCACAATGCCGACTAATCCGTGGTGTCAACGCCTGACCCCGTGAGAGAAGAACGTCATTATTTAAAACAGAGCCTGACTCTCACAATAAAAAAGCAATTCAAGAAAGAACGGCAAATTCAAGCATCAGACGGTTCCCAAGACACTGTTGGTTCCTGTGGTGCCGCTCAGAATCAAATATTTCACAAAGTAAAGTTCCAGCGCTTAAAGGAAAATGTTCACACACATCTGAATAACCCACAAGAGTGACTCAAACATCAGATTACGCCTACATGTTCCCCTAAAACTGGACAATAAAGAGTAACGGCATGGAAACTAGACTCATGCAGTTTTCCATTATCATAGTTTTTAATCCTTTGAAAAAAAAAAAAATGTACAAAATGGCAGAATTTAACAATTTATCAGGAACAGTTAGAGAGCGAGAAAAAAACTTTATTCATCCAAGTAAGAAATTAAAATTATACTAACAAAGTAAAATTATGACAATATATGAAAAAAAAAAAAAAAAAAAAAAAATATTCTAATATACAATGCACTATTGGTTCTTTTGCTTTTAAAAACTAGTTTGTTGAAATTAAATTGGGATAGTAATGGTGCTAAATGACATACGTTAATAAATGAACTAAAAAATAATCTTCATTACTACCTGAAATAAAACATTAGCCCGTAATGTTCATGTAATTAGCACACAATTCAAACTCGTTCCGCTTGGGTATCAGTGTCGTCATCTCATCTTTGTAATGCTGACAGCTAGTCTTTTGTGGTTAAACAGACTAGTTCAGACTGTTAAGAAGATGAAATGTGACTGAACCACTAGTGAACCGACATGTCACTACTGTGGAGACCCGACTTTGGAAAAACATTCAAGATCACATTCCAGTCTAGCCCTCCAGAAAGTGTAAGGTAAAGGGAGTGAGTTTATAAATTTAGCAAATACGGACCTTAATGAATTTAATCATCCAGGGAGGCTACACACACACACAAACACACACACACACACACAGTGACGTGAACATACAAACCCGGAGCAGTGGGCAGCCTGTGAACCTCAATGGAGCGGGATTTGAACCGGAAGTACAAATGGAAGTGTTTAGGCTTAGCTTTTAGAGTGCAAATTATTTGAGTTTGTGATTTATTAGTACAATGGAAAAAAGATAATTTTAAGACACTAAAAAAAATTACAAAAGCAAACATCTGACAGTGTTCAGTGGCTTACGTTTCCCATGGGCAGAGGACAGTAGTTGGAGGCTCGAATCTCTACTTAATTTGAACTTGTACATTACAAATTAAAAGAACACTACAGTCAGCTCTTCAATGTTCAACATTTCATCCAGGTCATTGTGTTGCATATCAGTTTTGCTTTGGATTTGATGTCATTAAGTATTCCGTGACTCGGTAGGGCATCATTTTAAAAGTGGTTTTGTATTGCTTATAAAAAAGGTATAATCTTGGTACTGGGCTTGACACCAACACTCGCATCCCTATCAGTGCCTGTATTGATCTTCTATCATGAGTTGTACCATGGTTGTACATCCAGATTGGGAAAACTCAGCAACAAGGGTCTTGGCAACAAGGGTCAAGCCACTGCCGGACCGCCTCAGCCCAGCCAGTGTTATAAACGTCCTGTCCCTACACTTTCTCATACCCTAAATCCTCAAGAATAAGACGTGACCTCTGAACCAGACATAGATCACTCTAAACCACTATGGAATGCATGAGGCAGGAAGTAGCTCCAGTTACCATGAACCCGAGCAAATACCAGGAAATCTGGTTCTACAGGCAGGCCAAGCCCAACCGTGACACAAGGAGGGTGCCGACAAAATGGCCGCATCAGTGACGAAAGTAAACAATTAATCTTTTATACTTATTCATTTTCTCAGGAAACTGAAAGCCCCAGCCTCCCAGCGGAGATCTGGCTACAGAACCCGGGACGCCGGTTTATATGCCTGAAAGCATATGCATAAATAATAAATGAAACTGTACTGGGTCAGTTGCTCAGGCCAGGAGTCCTACCTCCCTCATCCATCTCCCCTCTCCTCTTTCACACTCCCGTCTCACCAGCACTCTTGGGAACGGTTCCTGTCTACATCTCCGACTTCACAAGAGCTTGAGTCCAACCAAACCGTTCCAACAAGCAGAGCCCAACTGCCATTGAACAATCTCCAGAACTTTCCTCGTTACCTAAATCACTGACCTAAAGTGACTGGAACAAGGAGTAACAAAAGTCCATTGGAGAACGGAGCCAGGAGGGAAGTGGCGGCGCAGCACACGCTAGGCATGTGTGCAATGTGACTGAAGAACTTTTTTTCCACTGCAGCAGCTCTCTGACTGCAACTGTTCCACATGCCTAAAAGACTTCAGTGTGATGCCGCCAAGCTATACGGTGTCCGTGACGTCGGGCCTCGCTTTCCTCTCAAAGCTGGAAAGATCCAGATCTGCGGGTCCAGACGAAAACAGGCCACTCGCACTTCTTGCTTGCTTTCTCCCTCCACAACAGTACAATTCAGACTTTGTGAAGAGCAGCGTCAACTTTAGAAGTCACATTACTGCTTTAGTCACACAGTGGTCTTGAAATGAGCTCGAATTCGAGTTACACGTTCTGTCTATGTCAACAATAAAACAGACAACCAACTCATCGCAATTAAAACATCCAGTACCGGACGAGGAGTAAAACGTGGACCTAATGTGTGGTGGACTGAACATCACACACACTGGACATATTGTTTCATGTCTGACATGACTAGGCTTACATCGAAACTATATGAAGAGATTTTAAGGAAATTTCAGCCACAACACACACACACACCACCCCCTTCTTCCGCTGAAGAAGCCCACCCCCTCTCTCGGAGCTCACACACCCCCTCTCACCCACCAGGAGGCTACCTTCTCAGGGCTTTTAGCTTTCTTCAACAATGCCATTTTTAAAAACACTATTTTGAGGTGGTTTTGGGAGAACCAACCCAGTTGAGAAAAACGAGACTGACCTAATAAACTGACAACACAAGACGACTGGCCTCTGAATATACAGAGCTGAAACCTTCCCAAATCTTAAAGACTATTAAACCGGGTGAAAACGACCACCTACCAAAACCCACCAAGAACACAACCCATGTGACTAGTTACGTAAGGTTCAGAAAAGCAACTTTACCAAAAGCTATCAGTTTTACCTTTTAACCGGGACAGAGCAATGTGCATATTTCTCCAAAAGGGCATCCAGTGTCTGAAAATCCAGCAAATCATTAGACTTGGAGTGCATTTTGTAATCCATTTATGACTTCTTCTCAGCACAGACGCAAAAACTACAGAACGGGAAGAAAAGTTGGTCACGCCGCTCCAAAACACAACGACTTCTCTCGGTGAAACCTCCAGTTCGTACGTCCGTATCCCAAAATCCACTGAGCCAAATACATGTTAATCCATAGTTAGTCCACCATGTTCCTGAGAAAAGGAGGTTTTTCCTTTCTGGGAAGTCTGAAAGAGGAGTGTGTGCGGAGATCAGGCGAGCGGCGCAGAGGCCCGAGGCCGGCAGGATCTGTTAGCTCTGTGTGCCGGTCGGCTCGCGTCCCCCTCCCCCCCTCGGCAGCACAACGGCCCAGTTGCCACAGGCACTTTGCCCCATTGTGTGTCCACCCGAGGACTCCTTCAAAAAAAAAGAACCCCAGCCTCTGGTGGGCCGTTAAGAGAGCGGAGGGAAGAAAGGCCGAGCGATGGCGGCTGCGTGAAATCCAGAATGCGCACTTTGTTTCTTCGGCTTGCCGAGAGCAGCGTGCTCTTACTCAAGAGTGAAAATGGCTCTGGCGCTTCCTCATTGAGAAGAGGCTCTACCCACACACCCCTCCCTCCGCTCTCTTTGCTCGCTCTCTAGCCCCACCCCTTGCTTTTCCCATCAATAGCTGGTGTTGTCTCCTCCCTCTCCACCTCTCTCTCACTCCACACACCTTCAGCTCCCCACCCCCTGCTCCCTCCGTTTCACCCTCCCCCACTCATTCTTTTCAGACCGATCTCCTGCTTGCCTCCCCCACTACTCTACAGGCCGCCATATCGGCTGCTTCTTTAGACGTGCGCATTCATGAGTCTAGACTGGAAAAAGAAAAGGTAGGAAAAAAAGGGCCAGAGTGAGACCGTCCAGCCAGGCAGGAAGTGACCAAAACTGGATGTTCAAGCCGGTGTTTAAAGCAAATGGTTACCGGGGAATAAACCGAGTAGACCCTCGGGAGGGTGAATTAGAGGACAACACCGGGGATACACCTCCATAAAGCACATGAAAGGTTGACGTAAACGGCCCCTGGTCAGCGGGGGCTCAGCGTGAGAGGATGTAGGCTCTAGCAGCCTCTTCTGAGAACATTGATCCGTGGTTACTGACGTAGAGTTCTGACATATAACATGACTGAGAGAAGATGTGGAGGGGATACTCGGCTTGTTTTATTTGTCCTAAAGGTCTAGGTGCAAACCACAATTAGGTAACTTTTGTGAAACAACTGTGGTAAACTTGAAATTGGCTTGAAAATTCATTAAACCGATGGAAAAAAGTAATTACTCAAATAAAAAATCCTTCCACTTCATGAGTCAGGTGACATTTTAAGTCATAATTTCTATATAAACCTGTCAAATTTGGTATTTACGAGACTGTGATGACCCCCTCGTTCTCCTCCTAGAAGCCATTGGCTGATGGCATTTAACCACCATCTGTCCAAACACACACCTAATGATCATTACCATCACCGTCATCATGGCTCCCTCCTCAAGACCAACTTAGTTTATTTCCCATCCCTCAGTGGCACGGTAACCTGGTGTGCCTTACAGTTCAGGACCACCCAGCTTCCCACTCGTCACACAGGACGGTATCAGAACAGCATTGTGGGAAATCACCACAAACGCAGCAAACTGTCACACATTTTCAACCTTGGTTTAAACACTTTTGGTTTTTTTGAAAACATCATTGAGTTGATCCTATCTGTGAGGAAAAAAAAAAAAAGAA
>CM051506.1:12336229-12350195 GCA_028031935.1 Paedocypris micromegethes
AAAAGAAAAAAAAAACTATGCCAGAACATTATTTATGTTTGAGTGAGATTTGCCTTGCAGGCTCTTCATTCAACCAAAGTCAATTCATACTCTTCTGACTCGGAGACACCTGCAGCAAACACAATCTAAAACTAAAAGCATTTACATGAAAAGATTAGCATTATCACATATCACAGAGAGCACGACGATTATCTGAAGTAATGTGAGTGTGTCTGTGTGTCAAATCCTAAAAAAAAAGGCGCCACATCAAATCTGATACTACATAATTTATAAACAATTTTTTCAAAGGACACACACATTTAATTATATTGCAATATCATTATTGCTGTATTTAACTGGTATATAAATACGCATTGTTGTATCTAACCTGTATATAACTTGTGCAGTCATGAGAACTCATACTGGACTTCTTTTATTTTACTAAGTGACAAAACAATTACCTGAAAACCCCAACCCTAACCCTAAAAAATATGAAACTGTCAGCAAACTGCAACTGAAGACTTGGCATAGATTACACAACATGTAGTTTGTGTTTTAGAGCTGTGTTAGAGCTTTGAGCCCAAGTGTGATTTCCTGTGAGATTGGCAGAAAATTTTGATTTTTTTTAGTAGCAACGACTCTTTTTTTGTTTGTTATTATAAAGTTTGTTGTTATACTCGCTATACGCTAAAAGTTCACCGCTTGATTCTCTGACTGACCAACGCTAAGTTTGAGTTGAAGGGTTTAGACAAAAAAAATAAATGTAGAATTCAGAAAGGGTATGAAAGCACAACCAAATTAAATTACATTAAATATGTAACACCGTAAGCAACATATACCACAATAAGACTATGCTATAGAAACAGTTAAGATAAGCATTCTACAATAGTATAACCTGAAAGTACGTTTAATCCCCGGATTTCCCATGGGAGATGAATAAAGTTTAATAAAGATTAAAAACTTGTTTATTTTTTTTTATGAATTCAGAAAAATAAAAACGAAAAACTAGAATTAAAAAAAAAAACAACAAAATGACATTTACTTGCATGTGTGCTCATGTCGATAATTATACAACAAGTGTCAGCTCAGACTTGTGGGAATCGTTTATACAGTTAGACATTAATCATGATCCAATTAATGTATTTAGATTAATCATCTTCTAATTAGCTCAGAAAACCTGTAAAACCGTTCTAAATAACTCCCACAGAAGTGAACACTTTTTCTTTTTTTTTTTTTAATCCAGCCTCTTAATCCAGCCTCAATTAAAAAAAATCTATTACCATTTACAACACTGACCCCAACCAAATACACTCCACGTAATTCATCCCAAAACAGCGGCTTTCCTAAGCCCCCAACATCTGACCCCAACCCTTACATTCCAGGTAAACCTCCATCCCCGACCATCTGCACACTTTTACAACCCAGCAGCGTTTGAGAAGTGTGAAAGTAAGATGTGCGTGTCTTCAGGCAGGGAATTAGACCGAGAGGGGGGAGGGGGGTGGCAGGGAAACCCTCCAATTCCACATTCAGCCTGAAAGCCCACTGCAGCTGAGCACGTGCCTTCCCAGCACCACCCAGACAATACAGCAGCTGCCCGTACCAGAGAGGCTGGGATGACCCTGCGTGTGTCCCTGCTTCTATATTCCAACCTAGCCGGATTGAGCAAGCGCCGGTGGGGGATGGAGGATGCCGAGGCGGTGGTGATAGCAAGCGCCTCCAGACCACCAAGCCCATTAATCATCCCAATGTTTGAGGAGCTGGAGCCAGCGAGAACTAATCTCCTCTGCCCGAGCATGTGCACAGATGAGGGACAGAGAGGGTAGAGCAGGTGAGATGGAGCGCGTGAAGAAAAAGAGTCCGAAAAACCTTCACAATGAGGCTTTCATGTAGGCCATTGAAGTGAAGAGCGTCCTGAAAAACAAGGCTCTCCTCTCTCCATCTGCTCGGAAGGCAAGTCTCCGGTGGCACAGAGCACCTCCCATCTGCCGTGTGCCCCCGTGTGACACGCTAGCCACACGCTGGCACGCGAGAAGGGCAGTGACCTCTCTCTGTCCTCCCGTCAATCAGCCGACACGCCGTCTGGAGGATAGCCATCACCTCTAAAAGTGCAGCGGTGAGCAAAGCGCTCGCAACCTCAAAGGGGAAAAAGTCATTTTCCACCAGCAAATCGCTCTTCCTAGAAAGCAGCTTTGCGTATATCAACTCAAAGTAGTGGTGTTAGAAAACCCTACATGATTTTAAACCCGCGGCTGATAAACCAAAAGCTTAATGGTCCACAGAGAGAGATAATCTCCAGTCTTGAGCCCAATGCAGAAAGCATGATCCCAAATATTAGCTGATGCTTTTCTGTGACCGTCATCTAGGAAATAACAGCTTCTGGTAATAGCAATGTTTGGCGAGAAGTACGATATGTGATAATTTATCTAATTCATATTTAAATGGTTCCACGTGTCATTATAAACAGACTTGAAAAAGCAAACGGACCTTCAAAACGAGGCAGATAACTTAATGACCTATAGCACAGAAAAGAAAAAAGCGGTAGTACAAAGGAGAAAGATAGACGGCCATGTTTTTGGCTCAGATTATATTTATAGTTTAACATGAACATAGTACAGGGAGTTTAAGATGAAACTGGATAAGCCTGGTCCATTTCAACTATTTGTTCACACCAGAAAAAAAACAGCAAAGCCGCCATGTTGTTTCTTTGGCCTGCAATAAACTCCATGACCTGAGGCGGTTTAAAGTCCATGTTCTGTCCCATGCGTTGGTGAGCAAGTGTGATTTGCAGCAGCGACTCTAAAGGCGTTGAATCCCGCCGTGCGGAAGAATATTAAAATTAAACTAGCAGAGTTTACACACAGACATCGAGACGGCATTATTGCAGCAATCAGTGTAATGCTGTGAGCCACTGTCATTAAACATCCTGACTAAACTCTTCCTAGGATCAGCTAATAATGCATCTAGCGGATATAAATCAATCATTGCGCTTTTATGCAGCTGGGACGATGGGAAAATGGAAAGTGCCGTGGGGTTAATGACTCACATTTTGGTCTCGTGTGTGAAGAATCTCTTATCTGAGAGCAGGCATCTTCTCTCCAGAAGCACTTGGCAGAAGAGCTGCGTTCACACGGATGAGAGGAGCGTCACCAGCAGGGGATGCAGGTTAAGAGGATCTCACCGGAAGAATGATCACAACGCCACTGCGAAAAAGAAGAAAGGCCCACATTAGTGATGCATTTTAACACACACACACATCTCCACCCCAAACAGCGCCATCTATCTGCCAGGACAGTCTACAGCTACCGCCTACACTACAGAGTTTAGACTGAACCCATGATCAGAAAGCATCTTTAAAAAAGACCATAAATTGGTGAGTTTCATGTATTGGTGAGACCAATTAAACGATTTTAGTTATAGTTTAAAATATATAGTTTATAAAAACGCTCATTTAAACTAGAATGTGAACTAAACTTAACTTTACTTGTGTTTTCTTAAATACGAGAACTATTATAGGTTCAAGAACTTCTGCTGTTATTGTTATGATTATTTTTCTGCCATAAAATATACACACCAGTAAACTATCTAAATGCATGTAAATTAATGAAAAAAAAAAAAAAACAAATTTTGTCCCAGTGTTTATGCTGTTTCCATGGAAACTCAGCCACATCCCACACAAGACGTTTGTAGCAGTAATAGGCCATTACAGTGAATAAAGTGAACTCAGTTCCCCACATCTACTGTTACAAATCTTCTACAAGTCTTCAAAATCTTTAAATCTTCAGAGTCAGAAATTCTGTCAGCTTATCATTTTAGAGCTATTTTTGCTGTAAAAAGTTTAACAGTTTACAGCAAAAACAAAATAGTACAATTACACATCAACAAAGTTGTTTTATAAAAAAAAAAGAAAGTTTACAAATCTTAGTTTTATGTTATTTTATTAAAATTAGAAGCAAGTCATAAAAGATTTAAAACATAAAAAGATAAAAACATTGTGAATACGTTTTACCTATATTTGGCCAGTCCTACAATATACACTACTTCAGTGGTTTCAAAATTGAAATGGCTGGGGAGGGGGGGGGTATAACATTTCTGGCTCTAGGATTTAATTTGACCACATTCCGTTCAAATGACATTCCAAACATTTTTTTTTCATAATTTTACACAAAAATGTGAAACTAAATGTCGTGATATAGAGTAGTGCACTGCTGACGCGCCGAAACACCCCATTAGGTTACAACTGTCACAATATTGAACAGTATTTTAATTCCTATAAAACAACTGAAAACGTTTTTGGGATGCCCTGTCCACACTTATTTTTAACATAATTTTTGGAACACAATTAGACACAGATGGAAACAAATATAGAATTAATCACAATTTTTCAATCACACAAAAAAAAACTTTTAAAGGTGTCATGTTTGGTTAAATTGAAAGAGCATGAACAAGGTTTCACAGATTTGTACTGCATATTGATGCACTAAAATGCGCAGCAATTGCATAGGCTAATAAAAAAAAATAATAGAATTTTTCAAGGATATGTGGTTTAAACAATAAAAACAATGCAAAGTTATTCAAATTGTTAAAAATATAAAAGTTCATCTCATTCAGTATTCATTGAATATGCGTTACTGTTTTACAATGCATTTTCAAAAATTGTTGATAATCTATTCTCTTTTCTCTTATCTTAAAATGTATTGTAGGACACTCGGAAAGTAAAAAAAAAAAAAAAAAAAAGAAAATCAAATAAATATTTGTGTACGTGTTTACGCTTTAAACTCCAATAGTCAATGAAACGTTCCGTTCTTATTCACATCAGCAGTGTTGGATTGCATGGGTGATTCCGTTGATGGGTAGGAAAAACAACTTTTGATGTGTGGCTAGATTCACACCACTGTCACCTCTCCTGGGTCCATTTTTGTCACCAGGAAATGATGGCACAACCCAGCATCAGCCAGCTCCAGCTTACGGGTTTTCTGCTTGTCACCTGCTGCAGCTCAATCATCAGATTCTGACAAGACTCCACGTTTTGATTAAACTTACAAATCTGAGAGAACACACCAAACCGATCTTTAATTCCTTCAAGTTCAACTTTCACACAAACCTGATAGGTGGAACTGTACAATTACCACCAGCCACATCCAGAGCTAGACATGCTCAGGTCCTCTACCCATATACTTTTGCTCCCACCACTGAGAGGTCACATCCTAAATGAGGCCACCGATGGAGTTGCTATGGCAACCGAATCCTCGAGGAGGGTAAAACACCACACATAGGGGATCCACCCGGCAACAGCTCTTATTTAGACTCGGCAAGATTTCGCCCATCCAGCAACCACCGGCCTGGAGACGGACCTTAGATCCCACACCTCTAACATGCTTGCGGTGCAGTCCTAGCACCTGGGCCTGACCTTTGCCCTGCCATCTCACTGCACTTTATTCAGCCTGAAGGCTATGTACACAGCCACACGAGACTAGTAAAGTACAGAGGTTGCCCGTTAATCACACATCAAGCCCTACTGTTACGCTATCACCTAAATACAAGTGTTAGAGTGTTTAAAACACTTAAACTAATCTTCTATTTAAAAAAAAAAAAAAAAACATTACACTCCATTCTAGCAGATGATGGCACAATTATTTGGGTTTGGATTTACGGCTTTAGAAAAATGTTTCCTCGCCATTCCCCTTCTCTTAAACGGCTAGTAATTGTTAGTTAAACCCTTCATGTGTGGACAGTTTCACTTTCACTTGGGTCTCTTGTCCAGTTAGATTATAAAGTCACATTTAAACATGGGAATTTTAGCACAGGCGACACTTCTAGTTCTAGTAAACTTCTCCTCTGGGACTGTTTATTGTCATCTACAAAAACATTACAACCCAAGTCCCAAGTATCAATCATTTAAAAAAAGGCAAAGGGGAAGTGGTTCAATTGTTTACATTCAAATCCAGTCGAACGTATCAGGGCAGACGATTCAATAACGGTCAAACGCGGTTCAATAATGTTTACTACACGGACGACAGTGTCGAATGTTTACAGACATCGTTTAGTTATTGTGCGGAGAATAACGGTCTAGTAATCCGCCACCACGCTGTGTGCAACACGCGAGAACTACAACCGCGGCGGCGGAGATACAACCACGAGCGAGTCTGACAGAAATCTGAGCGCCAAGCCAAACGCCGCGAGGCCTGTTCATGACAACACCAACCCACTCCACACGGCGCCCGTTAACGCGCCAAACACTCGTGTCTGCGACAAAACTTCTCATCGCACCAGCTTTTCTCCTCGCTCTCCTCGGTTAAAGCGTAAGGACGCGGTTTCTCCGCTACGCCGAGGAGCGACACAAAATGGCGACTGCGGGGAGCTCGGACAAGCCCTGGCGCTCAAACCCTTCAACAGCCGGGTTAACCACCCATCAAAAACCGGAGTTAACCGCTGTAAATCGTTACTAACCGCACACAACACTGTCAAACCACTGCGATCGTCGCAGAAGAGACGAGGCAGAGCGCGCGCTTCACGCCGCTATCGATGCTAACGCTCAGCACACAGGCACGAGCTCGCGCGCGCGTGTCGTTTAAAAACAAACATTCTCACCCGACGCACAACATCCGCAGATGTGCGACTTTTTGAACCGACCACAAACCGCGAACATTTCACTTCGCTAATCTGTGCCTGCGTAAGTGCAAGCGCATTCCCGTAGCGCTCTACGTCAAAACGCCAGGCATTCCCTCACAGGCAAACGCGAGATTTGGCCGTCAAGCTACGCAGATCTAGCAACAGCAGACGGCCTAATGCTAATAAACAACCCCGCTTGTCCTACATAGCCTCGCGGCGCGGACATACCCAGACCTTTCGGCTTGTAAAACACAGTTCAAACCAGCCAAACAGTGTGTACGACTCCAACTGACCTGCTCGAGCCACCGAGTTTGTTCCCCGAGCTACTAGCGTTAGCACTCGGCGACACAGGCCGCTCTCATCGCGCTCGCCAGACAATCACTTTAGCGATGATCGACACGTCTGTCCGTATCACGAGTCAAGGCCGCGTGCACGGGAGGCGACCGGGAGTCATCGTGGCTGTGCAGAAATATAACGGCTCGCGTATTTACCTGGGTTTATTCGCCGGGAGAGCGCGCGGGCTCTTTCTCTCTCACAATCCAGAACAAACAGCTCGAGACGTCGGTGACGTCATGCGCGCGAAGGACGCACAGGACGTGAGGACAGGGAGCGCGGCGGCTGTCATGTGTGTGTGTGATTCTCCTCAGACCAGTTTATATTAAATAACACATGGGCAAATGCACAAGTTAAAATATAAAAAGACGTGTCAATTTACCTATGTATTATTTTAGAATGCAAATAATTAATTACAACACGCACACGTTTATAATAAGTGTGTACGTATTAATTTTAAAGCATATAATAATATAATTATGCGCATGCGTATGTACCATCGGGTGGGCACATGTGTATTACAATCTAATTAATTCGATTCATAATTATTTACTGTCTATGCCAATAGAATAGCTATTTTAGTTATGTATAATTTTGAGACGCCTCAAAGTATTCAAATGTTATGTTTAATTGGTTTTGTAAGAGATTGCCACCATAATTACAAAGATGTTTTAGAAATCCGTATAAGCTGGTCGATTCAAAGTCGAATTTTAAATACTTTAAAAGGTAATTTTAATAGTTATTAAGATGGTTAATATCTTGACGTCATTCAACAGATCACACTTAGTTAATGCCAGCAAGACCTGTTTAAACCTACATTTCGTTAGTCTTAAACTATACAGGTAAATCGCTCAACAAAACAATAAGTAAAGAAACGTAAAGATGGAATGGGAATCAGTGTGTTCATACCTTACTACACTGTGTTGAGACATACCCACTATGAGCGCGGTTCTCTGTTTCGGATGTAAACAGAGTGTAGCTAAGGTGCGACGACACTCATTTAATTTTCTAACGGTCGTAATCCTGTGACGTTGACGCGTGTCGAACTTCTTCCCGTTCCTACCCTGAGACTCAAATCTGTAGCCAGCAGCGCCCTCTGGTGTTAACTCGGTGTAACTGTTAATTTGGAATTGTATTAGGAAATTGGGTTTTAGGAATCATTTTTTCATATTATTTCATATTTTTACAATCAGGTCTTAATTATGGTATTAAACACGTTATTGTACAATGATATGTACCGTATTTAAAAACCTCAAGTTTTCTTCTGTAGCTGTACTTTTGCACTCATACACTTGTCACAGGGGGAAATTCTTGCAGGCATTAGCATTGGATAATTTCTCCTGGAATTTCATCATCTAGTTACTGGATGTTCTAGAATCATTTAGGTTGTTGTCAGCTTCATGAAGACAGTCCAAGGGCGCTAGTGTAAATGTTATGCAAACTTTTAATGTGTCGTCTTTGTCAAAGCTGTTTTTTTTTTGTTCTTTAAATATTTTGTTTGGTTTACATTTCCGATGTTCTTCTGTGACGGATAATACAATGATAATAGTTTCATAGATATTATTTCTTCTGTTGTTCCATAATTGTTTCTGTTACTTTACATGTTTGTTTATGTTTTATTAAACTACGCTAAGTTTAGCACAACACATGTTTAGCATCATTGTGCATAATAATAAGTATGCGATAAAAACAATACGTACTACAGAACTGTGGTCATTTCCACCCCCCACCACAAGGTGGCGGAAAATAGTCAAGTTAATAAAAGACTACAGGTTTGATCTGTGCAGATTGATGGTTAAACTTCCATAAAAACAAGTTAAAACACACGCACACGCGCACACACACACACACACACACACACACACACACACACACGCACACACACGCACACACATAGCCGTAGGGACGTGCTGACGTCGAGGGTGACGTCCAAAAGGCCGAGCATATGGCTCCGACGCCGTTAGGTTATATCTTTGGTTTACTTTTGTTTTATTTAAACGGTTTGTAACGGCCTCCACCGGGTTTCACGGACGGGAAACTGTCCATTGAAGGTTTTGGTGAGCTTCCCATCCTCTGCCTTTTTTATTTTGCGAGACGTCCCGTGGCCGACGCGTTACTATATACACAGTGTGTGTGCAGAAATCTAGCCAGAATGAGGGTCTCGCCCCAGGCCTAAACCGGCTTTTCTATTGCAATCTCCACATCTTGTAGCCCCATAAATACTTTAGTTTATGGCTTTGAGCAGTCACTGTGCTCTTGTCTTTCTACAGTAACACTCAGCATCAGTGTGACCTGCATCATGCTGATTTAGAGTGAGGAGGGCTCTTGTCTAGTGTCTCAACAGAGATTAACTTCAGACAGTCACTAAACTGCAGTGGGACTAAATTATGGACTTTCTAAAAACTTTATAAAATCACTTTAGAAATATCCATAAACATCTGATAAAGCATAAACAACTATTGGGAAACAGTGTATTATATTGCTTTTTATTGTTTGTAGTGCGTCAAAAAAACGTGAAAGTAAGAGCTGTGAAGAGTGAAATATATAAAGGATATATAAAGGAAAATAATATAAAGGGAAAAATATATATAGACTGTGGTTCAATCCTTTATTCATCACCTAATTGAATCTAATAATTGTAATGAAAGGTGTTCAAAAGGTGTCAACATATAAATATTTGTGTAGGAGTTGCGTACTACATCTGTCATACATTTAACAATTTCGTACGTATAAAATGTACAGTTAAGGACTAAATTATAAGCCCCTTACAAAATAGTCATTGTTTTACCAGTATTTCAAAAGTGCTTTTAAACAGAGCAAAAACAATAATATGTG
Source organism: Paedocypris micromegethes (assembly GCA_028031935.1). Lineage (NCBI taxonomy): Eukaryota > Metazoa > Chordata > Actinopteri > Cypriniformes > Paedocypris > Paedocypris micromegethes. Next base: position 12,345,986 of record CM051506.1, read on the forward strand.
CTGTTTTTTTCTGCTGATTTTAAAAGCACTTTTTTTAAATAGATAGTTTTAAAGCACTGATGTGTTTTGTGGGGGATATCTGGACCCCGGTTTTGAAGAACGGTTCCAATGTGATGCGTCGCGTTCATTGGATTAAAGTCGTGCGATCTCAGCCAATCAGGAGCCACGAAGGCGTGACCAGGGAATCTCAGCGGATCTCAGATGTCTTGTTCTTCACGCGAAGATTTCTCCCCAAAAATCCCCCAGATAAGCGTTTCCGCCGGAGACCCGAGCGAGAAAACACGCACACGGACCGGAGCGCGAGACGCCGTAATGCGCACCGGGAACGATGGCGTCGGTGAGTGTTGTCGTTCCCTTCGCTAAACTTTACCCAGTGTCATTTTAGAGGAAATCAACAGTTGTTTTTTTTGTCCTGACACCCGAGCCCCCCGATCGCCACCGCAAGGGGGAATCGCTGCAGTCTGCTCAAATTACTTCCAGGTTCTGTTGAAAACGAGGAACAGAATTTAACCGCAAGCGATTTATTTCTGACAATCTCGTGTACGAAACGGATCTGAAGCGCCGGGATTGGACAAAACACACACACACACACACACACACACACACACACACACACACAACAAACGGGAACCACGCCGCATCTCAGGCAGTTTCAGCGACAGTGGACTCGTCGCCCAGTCATTTCGATTCTTGCGCAATGTGGGTCGCACAAAACTTTTATCTGATATGAAATGAATAATAGCCTTGTACGTGTTCAGCTGTTGATGTGATGCTCTCAACATGTCAGATGCTGCTTTCTAACGCTCTTCCTGTGTTCTAGGGTCGACGGGCACTATAGAGGCGCGCCTCGAAAACGGGATTATTTGCGCGTTTCTGAGTCGCCAGCGCTTCAGATTAAATGGAGACTGAAAACATCCACTGGATTAGCAGATTGACGGACAGCTGCAGAAACTAAAGGATATAAACTTCCCCAAACATGATATTCAACAACACATGTGAGGCTTACGACAAGCCGGTCCAGTACTTCTACAACATGACCGGGAAGCCCATCAGCCCCAACTGGAGGCCACACGACTTTGTGGTGGTTGGACTTGGGGTGCCGATTTGTATATTAATAATCCTTGCAAATATGCTGGTCATCGCTGCCATCTTCATCAACCGACAGTTTCACTTTCCCATTTATTACTTGCTTGGAAACATGGCAGCAGCGGATCTCTTTGCAGGCATCTCCTACTTGTTCCTCATGTTCCACACCGGACCGTGGACCATCAGTTTAACGGTGAACAGATGGTTCGTGCGTGGGGCTCTGATCAACATGAGCTTGACCGCCTCCGTGGTCAATCTTCTGGCGGTGGCAGTGGAACGCCACCAGACCATCTTCACCATGCAACTCCACAGCACCATGACCAAACGGCGGGTGGTGATGCTGATAGTGACCATCTGGCTGGTGGCCATCTTCATGGGCCTGGTTCCCATCATGGGCTGGAACTGTGTTTGCGACCTGTCCACCTGCTGCACTGTAGCGCCACTTTACTCCCGCAGCTTTCTGGTGTTCTGGGCTCTCCTCAACCTCCTGGCCTTCTTCATCATGGTGGCCGTCTACACGCACATCTTCATCTACGTCCAGCGCAGGAGCCGGGCCATGTCCCCTCACAGCGACCAGCCCTCGCACAACCAGACGGTTATCGGCCTCATGAAGACCATGTCCATGATTCTGGGTAAGACCTTGGATGCTCCAGAAATGTTTGGCAAACTTTTCGTGTGTCGTCTTTGCGAAGCTTTTCTTTGAGGGTTTATTTTTCAACGTAAGAGTCTGGTAAATTGAGCGTAAGATGAGTCTTACTCGTAACTCAATCCTTGTGAGAAGACAATTTGAGAAGATCAAAATTGTTGATATTGCTTCATCATAATCGGATTAACGACAGCAGACATACTTTATAGTAAACTTCAAATATAACCAAGGACGCTTTGCTATTTCGTGTAGCATCTTCCTTTTGCAGCATTTTTGTGGTTAGCTCATCCTTCCGATTGAAGGAAGGTACAGCTTTAACACGAGCTTGTTTTTCTGCACACCTTTTGCTTTCACTAGGCGCTTTCGTGATCTGCTGGACGCCGGGCTTGGTGGTCTTGTTACTGGATGGACTGAGTTGCAGTGACTGTCAGGTTCTCAAGTTTGAGAAGTACTGCCTGGTTCTGGCCGAGTGTAACTCTCTGGTGAACCCCATCATCTACTCGTTTCGGGACGAGGACATGAGGACCACCTACAAAAGCATTCTCTGCTTCCCTTGGAGAAGAATGCGCCAGCATGAGGGGCCGTCTGGCATCCGCTTTGAGCCTGTGAAAACAGGGGCACCCCCAGAGAAAAACACCAATAACTCCACAACATTAGAGCCCTTTTCTGCACAAAGCCTATTGTCTTCATAGAAAACGTGTCTGTCCGTGCGAATAAATGACCATGCATGTGTTTAGTTCAGCCATTACTGCCTGCTCAAAGAGTAAAAACCCTTCGTTTTTGTTGATGGCTTGTTTGCGTCTCTCTCTGACAATAGATGCATTAGGAATCTTTTGTGTAGCCGAGTTTACAAGGCCCGGGCTGTTTTGCTGCCCACAGGAAGTTTCTTTTTTTTCCTTCTTTTCCCTTCACGGCTCAAGAATTAATATTCCGAAAACGACCTTTTCCAGACCGGCTTGTTTGGTTGGGAAAGGGATTTGAAACATCTGAGTAACACATCAGGAGTAACACACAAGTCTGCGCTCCTTTATCACTGTCGCTGCTTGTTTTCAACACAAAGTCGGATTTTAGAACAAAGGAGAAAGAACAAGAACAAAAAGTTCTGGCGCCATATACGCAATGTTTGACTTGGGGAGAGAGTTGGTTCTACACTTCATTCTCTGTTTAGCAGTTCTGTATTTCTGACATACGCAGTCGTTTTCCAAACCATTTCTGGGTCATGGGGAGACGACACCTGGTTCAGTGGGCAGCCAATCAGAGAACAGGACACACAAACACCTCTATGGGCCATTTTTTATCACTTACATTGCAGTGTTCAGATTGTGTAAGAACAGTCTTTGCTAATTCAACATTACTCCAATTATTATGCCTGCCATATTTATTCCAATCTTTATACCTGCCGTATTTAAAAAGCTATTTATTACACATTTTAACTGCAGTTTCCACACAACGGCTTTAAAAACAAAGCGTTGAAAACATTACGCTAAATTATATTTTAAAACTGAAAACAAAATTCAGTTTAATCAATGTTGGCCCCAATTCTTATTCTAAACCGAATAAAATAAAACCCAACATCTTTAGTTTAACCATCAATTTGAGGAGAGTGGGCTAAAACGGTCAATTCCACTGAAGTGGAAATTATTTGTAATGCTTCATGTCTAATGGCGCTGCCATTTTAACACACATTTCCACTAAACCTTTCTCTCCATTTCACATTTGTGGGCCAAATCCGGAGTCCTTGAGCCCGAAGGCTCCAGTTTGAGCAGCTCTGGTCTCCAGCGATAAAGCCAAATTACTGCGTAGTAACTCCACAGCAATGACCAGCCGTTACCACCAACACAACCTCCAAGCGCCTTTATAAAAGTACAGTACGTCTTACAGCTTCACTCGCAATTGTTTTTCCTGTGCCCGGCCTGAACAAGCGCTGCAATTATTGCATTTTTAAATTAAAGTGGCTTTTCCTTATTTCACCACATTCCATAGCCCAAAAATGAAAATGTGAAGATTTATATAATTCATACTATCATTGTTAGGTAATATTCTAGTATTATCATATTAGAACATTACCATCCCTAATGCTGCATAAATATTGAAGCCCATTGAAGGCGGATAAACACACACACATTTACAACCGCGGCGACAACAATTTCACAGAACATTACATGCAAACGGTCCTTTAAATGAACAACAAAAGAAAAAAGGGCTCAAAAGAACACTAGATTATTTTATTAGTTTTTGTTTTTCTAATAAGGAACACTACAATTTTCTCGTATTTCTTTTTTTTTCTCTCTCACTAGAACAGTTCTAAAGTTGAGGTATAAAAGGGGTTTATACAGACTAACCAAGTCTGAAAATGGTGGGGTTTATATACAATTGAAATGGAGAGAGGAGAGGTAGAGAGAGGGAGAGAATGGTAAATACAGAAGGAAGCGTGTACTACAAATCTAGTAAAATGATACAAATGTGAAAAAAAAAAAA
>CM051506.1:12360138-12390089 GCA_028031935.1 Paedocypris micromegethes
TTTTTTTTTTCGCTCCCTTGGCAGACTGTGTTTTTTTTTTTCATGTTCTCTCTTGCCCCTTCAGGGTCCCTCTGCTCAGGTCCTCCCTCTTTCTTTCTCTCCGATTCGCATTCCATCTTTCGTTTCTCCCCCTCTCCGAGCTCAGGAATGCAACAGACCCAGCCGCCTGAACTAATGACCCCGATTCACCAGCCCTTCCTCGCTCCCGCTCTTTACCTCTCGCCGCTAAACTTTACAAAAAGTCAAACGGAAAGGATGAGCACGTTTCTCCAGCACATCTCGTTTGAATTACTCAAGTTATTTCGGATCGTGACCATGATGTACCAATAGTGTGTAAGCGACTTACAAATCCTGAATTCATGTGATGGCGACACAAAAGATTCACACGGCTGCATAATTCCATTAAAGGCTTTATTATGGGGTTTATAAATGTTAAATATTTCATAAAAATCCCTATCTTAATGGTACTTCAAGTGAACGTGTTTGTTTTCAAACCACTTTATAGCGCTGAATATTATAGGATATAGAATTAGTTTTTTTTACTTTCATGGTTTAAAAAAAAAATATATATATATATATATATATATATATAAATAAATCTATAAAAAATGTTTACAAATCTATTTAAAAACATTTTTAATTGAAATGTTCTAACTCCTCTCAATATAACTCATTACTCAACATAGTTCAATTGGTTTAATTGAATGGCTTGTGCTAGATACAGCCCTAAAAATAGCATAGCATTTTTAGTTTAGGGTTTTTTTTCCTGTTGAAACATTTCATTTCATTTCAATTTGAACAAAATTACAAGACATTTAATTCTAAGACACTAGTAATTTCTGGAACATTTAACAACTAGAGGCATTCATTTTAACAACCGTCCGTTCATTCATGTGTCCGATTTCATGTCTCCTTTCAAAAACGCCTCCAAATCTAATTGTAAGTGCACGCTGCATTCTCAGTGCAGCCAGTGGGGGCGCTAAATCACACAGACGTCATTTGAACTGTCAGCTAATATCCCCTTTAAGGCCATTCGCCGTCTAGGCAGAGCTTGTTGAACAAGACATTTCACAAACATATCGAGGTGACACCAAGAGCCAAAAGCCCTCGCAGAGCCCAGAGTGGCACAATCATCACCTACGCAAGCAAATACAAGCAAAACAACCACAACGGCCATTGTTTGCTAAACTGACCAGTTAAAAGTGAATGACAGATGATGGGTGAGGGGAGGGCTATTGCTTTTATGACCACAGCTTTGCAATCAATAGAGTGAAATTTACCACCTCCCCAAAGAGTTTCACCCACAATATTCATTAAACCCCCCCCTTCAGCCCCCCAAGCAAACAGCCTTTTCTTTCAGCTAATTATCTAAATTAAGCTGTGATTACTGATAATGACACAAATAGCCCACAACTCACGAAGCAGGACCACACAGACCCTTTAAACGACTAATAACCTTTACCATTAACAATGTATTACCATAAAACTCATAATAACGTGCTGGATTTTGCCACGGCTGAGTAGTCGTTTCTAATAGCTCTGCGGTAAACTCCACTCGCAAAACTGGCGGCGTTAACTAGCAAAATTTGGAGTAAAACGCATCGGTCGCTTCCAAGCGTCTGTGGCTTAAGGAGATTAATAAAGCCAGCCTGTGAAATCTTTCAATTAGCACACTTCATTAATATAAACACACCGCTACAGCTAATGAGATAATGTACATGTTAATGCGCCGCATCTGTCCAAGTTGCACTAATATCCCTCCATTAAATTTATGAATGATCGACGCAGACGCAGACGCACGCCCCCTCCGAGCAGGTTTACGCAGCCGAGGAATTCCCTCATTTGCCGAGGATTGCTGAAAACACTCGGAGAGGGGAAAAGCCGACAGCCGTCCAGCCAGGAGACGGAGACGGCCAACCGTCCTATGAAATATTCAGAAAGCCCAGCTGGGTCGGACCGCATACATAATCATGGGCATCTCCGCCATACGGAGGGCGTGTCCGTTTCCCGCTCTTTCAGGTGCGGAGCAGGTCGCAGACAAAGCTAGCTGGAAGCGATGCATTAACGCAGCCATTTTCGCGGCGCTAGTGGAGAAACAGTCCATCACCAGTGCGCTGGCTGCTTTTGCTCGGGCCTCGTCTGTCTTTTTCCTCTGTACCTCTTAATGCAGTCTCTTTCTCCGGTGCCCCCCTCCCCACTCCGCCCGCCGTACCCCGCCTCCTTTTCTCTCTCTCGGTGCCCCCAGCCACCTCCCCCCATCCTCTGTTCTCCATTTCAGTCGAGTTCTCCATGTGAGCCGCAATCCCTCATGCTGTCAGCCCCCCCTCTACCTCTCTCTGTAGACAGACAGGATTAGCATTTTAATTGCATCAGCTCCCTTGGGTATTCTCAGCCTTTCACTGGGAGAGCGAGGGAGCAGAAAGGGAGGGGGCAAGGAGAGAAAAGAGGAGAGTCATAGGGGGGGTGCAAAAGGGAGTCACAGGAGGAGAAAGAGAGAGAGAGAGAGAGAAAACGCAGGAGACTGAAATGAGCAAGAGACGGAGGGGAAGGAGGGGGCAGGGTGATGGAGAGAGAAGCAGAACGACTGAAGATGATCACGGTGGGCTGCAAACCAGAGCGGGGCGACACTTAGGAAATGACAACGCTCTGACCGCAACAGCCAATAAATCAAGAGGAGGAAGGCCGATGCGACGGAGGAGGGATTTGTGTCTGCTGAAAGGACACGCCCACAAGATGCCAAACAAACGGAGACGAAAGCCAAGTGAAATGTAAATAAAGGTAATGGGTTCAAATCTGGAAATGAAGCACATCTGCAGTCAGGATAACATATTGGGATTGTTCGGAATTTGAGGTTTATTTACAGGTCTCCGTCATCAGTGTCTAAAATGTGAAAATAATACTCACCTTGGTGCTTTGGGCAACACAATAAACATGAAATAATGAGAAGCATGATAATACTGAACAGTAATTACAGAAACAATTCTGCAACATCCCCAGACGCCAAACTCAAGTTTTTCCCTCTTACTCTTAATTTATTGCATGTTATCTTGGGAATGCAGATATAATGGATTTATAGACGTTTTCCGGTGACCTTAATTATAACTTTTGATCCCTTTAACCTTTTGAAATTTCCCTCTGACTAACACAAGCCAATAAATTACAGGCCTTTCAAAGTGGCAACTTGCTGGAGAAGAACCAACTTGGTTCATTCTAGCAGCAGAGTTGAACTATCGTTTTGTTTTACTAGACGGAAATTAAAAAACCAACTCATGGTTTATTAAATTGGAATTACTTTAATTATTCCGATAATAAATCAATCGCAAAGGCTAAAAATACGTATTTTTGAGAAATAATACATTGCCAAATCGTCTTCAGTGATACTTTCCTAGAAATTCTGTGATGATTTCATTGACAGTTTTAAATACAGAATTTGTACACGCCGTTATCAGAGACTTTTGAAATAGTATACATATCAGTTAAAGTAAACGTAAGAAAATGGCATTTATGTGAAACAATAAAACCGTTCTAAACAGCAAACCAGCACTAATCTTTATAATAAATATAAAATATAAAATCACCTTGATCTCAACCAACCGAATCTCTCTCATTTGTACTAAATTCCACATTAAAAAAATTAAATGCAGATTACATTTTAATCAACAAATTTCAATTATTAATCCAGATTAGGTTTATTACACATAATTAGTGGAATTTCATCAGTGGTGCAGAAGCTTTTATTAGACGCCACTTGGCTATTAAGTGGAAAAGGGCACAAATCTGACTTCAGGCATAAATCATGGCTCAATAAACAACCAAACAATAGGATTAACGCCAGAGCACACGTGACGCTACAAATTTACATGGGTTAATGGTTCAGAGACAACTGGTAAAATCACTTAAGTAACTTAACCAGAGACCAAACAGGGCAGGGAAATCAAGGAGCTTAGGGGAAAACACACAACAACGAAATCAAAAGAGGGCAGAGGAACGTGACCGGCACTACCACTGGCGTGTGATTTCTCTAGAGGAGCGTTAGAAAGGGCAGCACTTTGAGCCGGTGCCAGGGCGCAATAAAGCCGCCCAATCCACTGGCATGTTGCGGGTATAAGCAGCTCAGGTTAAGCGGTGTCTGCTGGGCTTATTTACTGGAGACCAGTGGAACGCACCTGGTGGTTCAGCGCTCACATGCGCTTCCACTCCCTGTCGACGGAGGATGCGATTAGCGGGTAAACAGCACACCCAGCTTAAGCAAACACGCCGTTTACTCCCACTTGTCCTTTATCAGCTCTTCATTAACTCAACTGGCATTTCATTGATGGAGCGGCACAACAGGTTTCACTCGGCACGCTGACCGCTCAAACACAGGTGAGAACACACACACACACACACACACACACACACTCTTGGTGCGGTCAGGTGAAGCGGAGGAAGGACAAAAGAAGGCTCAACAGATGACTTCACAATGAGAGGAAGAGGAAGACTGTTGCCGTGGCTACTGCTCCGCCCCCCTCTCGCTCCATCCCCGACTCCACGACTCATCAGCCCAGCTGCCTCCTGTGCTAATTAGCACCGCCTCTTAAGGAGCTCCTAAAGACCTTGTGAAAAATGAATGCTCATTTGAGAGGTCGTTAATTTGCACTGTTATGCAAATTAGGTGGCAATTAAGCAATAGATCAGAGGAGCGGCTCCCATTTATTACCGGCGAACAAGAAATATGACAGAAGCAAACAGGGCCAAGAGAGGGGATGATGACGGAGTTACACCGAGGAGTGTGAACTAACTTTAGCCCACTGCAGAAAGAGAGAGGGAGGCGGAGAGAGAAAGAGAGACAGAGAGAGAGATGGGTCATTTTTGAAGTGAGCAGGTGAATGGCTCAGCATGGGCAAGTAGAAGACCCACAACACTGGAGTATATTTTCAACCTCTTTACCGTTTCAAACAACTATTGACAATGGAAGGGAAATATATTTACACAAATATAAGCACCTCGCAAATAAGCACCGCCCCGGGTTTCCACGCACAAAATAAAAATGTCATTATTGTGCAAACATGGGCACGCTTGCTTGATGTTCCGACTTTCCAGAAACATCAAATTTCTGGCTACATACTTTAGCATTTGACTCGATCATTAGCGGAAAGATTTAGCAATCCGCAAGCAAACAGGTCTGTGCCAAACTTTATTTTATAACAGCCATCTTATAACTTTATAACTACCATTTGCTAAAAGATACAGGTTAAATTACGTTTTAAACGGTCCACTGCTGAATCATCCCAGCTCACCATAACTTTAACCACCCCTGATTGCGGCAAGATTGAGAGCCCACCGTGGACCACCACAACGTAAAAACCAATACTGATCAATTTCCATCCATTTAAACGTCAAATGCCAGAGAAGATAAACTTCATCTTTTCAAGGGATTGATTCCATTCCAACCCTATAAATAAGATATAGCGATTTCCACCAACTAATGTGACCAACTTAACCTACATTGAAGAGTGTGTTGACACCTTTGCGTGAGACAAACAGATTACTCTAGATTACGAAAAGGCTAATGCCTCAATCCAAATGGCATGCACCGAAACTTGAAACTCCTAGCCTGAAGTGAAGCTTAAAGTTAGAGGCAAACTCTGACTGATCGCCCCGGCTCAAATCCCCTCTCGAGTGCTCTAGATCAGTCACAGACCACCAAGAGGACCTCCACACAGGGATTGAAGTCCCCCATCAATTGTAATTAATCCTTAATTAGTCTGGATTACGTACTGGGCTCTGGCACTCACTCACCCTTCCAAAGCCACGCAGGGTAATGTAATCCAGCTGAGGATGCATTTACATATCTTTAATTACAGCGACACAAGCTCTCTTCACACATCAGATCCAAGAGGCTGAGAAACATCTCCATAACATTTGACATCTACGACTCCTGAGAACTCAACCCCTAGAGAGAAAAAAAAACTAGATAAAACTAAACTTCCAAAATCCATAAAAATCTGAAAGGCAAATAGAATTCACCAAGAATATTACACAACTTCAGAATCTTTCAAACAGGTAGAGGTAATGTTCCCGACACCAAGTTTGTAGGTTTAAGTCTCAGGTAGACCATAAAGATGGTTCCATATTACACTGTAAGGCAATTCAAGTCTTGATTGGGTGCCCAAATGTACATGAAAAACGTTAATGAACTCAATCAAGTTCAACAGAGCAGATGCCAGAAAGCTCTTGCCTGCATCCCATCAACCCAAATAATTCTCGGGTTGTAAATAACCACACAAATAAGTATAACCAAAACGTGACCTTTGAAAAAATGGTGGTCACGGTTGACTTTCTCTGACTTGAACAAGCTGCCCATCAAGTCAAGTAGTCTTCTCCAAGCAGCATTAAGGAGCTATTACTCAATTTTGCTTGTTGGCTCTGTCAGAAGCCACACTTGATACTTAAAGAAGAACCTAATGAGCGAGAAGACTCTCGGCCCACACGGTCGAGCATTCGAGGTGACGTCCCCCCTCCCGCCAGTCTGGACCTTGTGATGGGGGAAGGGGGGCTCCTGTCAGGGCCAGGGGTCTGTGTGATATTAGCCGTCTGCCAATCCGGCGTGGGGAATGGACACAGAGTAATTACTGCTGCTCTTACTGCCTCATCAATCTCTCTCTATCGCTGTCTCTCTCTCACCCCCCCCTTCACACTCTATCTTTCTCACTTCTAGAACACAAGAGAGAAAAACAGACTGAGTGACAGAGAACCACACAAGAAATGCTGGACCCAAAACTGAGGCTTGAAAATGATAATGCTTTATCGATTTTCCCAAATGGTATTCCCCCCCCCCCATCCAGATTATCATTGGTTAATTACAAGAACAAGATTACGTGCTTTGAGTGTGCTGAAGTATTTCTAGGTGAATTCACTTGTAAAAGTTTCACACTCCGCTGGTTCCTTGACTACAAGCCAGCGAGCTCTGAGCTCATAAAACGAGTCGAAGACATCTCCTAAAAATCTACTGGAAGGTTCATACCAGGGTCTTTCAAAAATTAATGATAATTTAAAAGCCTTAATTAGGTCACTGGCCAATCAGACCATGAAGCCAGAGTCATGCGGTTCAGCTCGGCTTATTTTAAACGAAGAGCGGAGTCCATTTTTGGAAACTCTACACCCTATAAAACAACAGCACAGAATGGTTGTAGTTTTATTTGACCGCATGCATTAAAGCAACAGCCTTTCGTTTCTTTTCTTGTCAACTATTTCACCATTATTTAAATCTTTATAAGCACAAGTTTCCAAAAGATGCAGAACAACAGAGAAAAACATTGGAGAATATATTGGCACGCGTCGTGTATGCTGGCAAGAAGATCTTTGAGTCCATTTAAAACCTTTTCCACAGTCAATCCGGAATAGTTTATTCCTAGTAACTGGAAGAATCCTGAGTGGAATCCAGTTCCAGACACGTCCATAACTCAGCCGTGGCACAGAATAGTTACCGGACATGCTGTACTTCTTAAAGCCTATTCCAACACAACATTAAAAATAACCAGTGTAAAAAAAAAAACAACACACAAACGTGTTCAGAAGAACATGCGCATAATTAATTCAAGAAGTTTTACATAAAGCTGAGGTTTACTACATCCTTCCAAAACATGCAATTGTTTCTGAGGAACAAGATGGTGAGGAGACTGTCCGGTTGGTACAATATGTGCCTAAGAGGCGAAAGCTTATAAAAGATTTAACTAAAAAGCTTGTGAATAATTCAAACAGAACATGTTAAAAAAAAGAGAGAGAGAGAGAGAGAGAGAGAGAGAGAGGAGGAAATGTTGGTTATTTTCTGAGAATAGGCCTGTCTGTAAATGGATCGGGATTTTAGATATAAAAATTACTCCCAAACATAATTATAGTAATAACTAAAAACTGTTTTATTCTGTGAAGCACCACAAAAAATGCTTTTATGAAATAAAATGTCTATATCCTTTATGTAATAATCGCAATTACCATGTTTGTAATTCATTAGCGTGTTTTAGTTTGCGCGTGTCCATCTTGAACTACTATCAGCTCAAGAACGGTGATGACAAAAGCACGTGACCTTCCAAGGTGAACCCAAGTCAGCTGCTGAAAAGGGTGAGAATCCACTTGCTGCGACCATTTTAGCTCAATGGGGGAAGGTTCTGGAAGTGAAGAGACGGCCGACTCTGAAAACTTCCATTCTTCACCTCTTACAAGAGGAACAAACTGACTGGTGGGATTTTAGCACAGTTTTACTTTAATTTATCAGTGCATTCCAGTTCCAAGATGTCCGTTTGTCCATTTTTGGTTGATACTAAAAAATTCAATTCAACTAAAGGTAATACAACTAGATTCAAATAGGAAAAGGTTTACACTGATAACTGTGTTTATTAACACTAACTTATTAAATAAGTATGTTAGTGTGCATCTATACCCATGCATTTGGGAAAAATAAGTAAATAATTTCAACACACATATATGCATATGTATTTATATTACATTGTATATGTATGCGTGCACGTATACACTATATACCGTAAAACCTCTAATAGAATGCTGTCAGGGAGGCTACATATTTATAGATGTATAATATATACTTATACACAGTAACTGTATACACTTATACAAACAGTATACTATATTAACACACACACACACATAACATTATTAATATATATAATATAACATTACTATATATAGATGGACAGATAGTGTATGTGTGTGTACACCGAGTGAAAGAAAATTGCATGTGTATGTCTCTTTTTGTCCGTCTGTCTGTCTATCCATCAACACACACACACACACACACACACACACACACAGCATAAACTGTCTTTCTAACTGCAACAGCACTCGGAGGAATTCAGTGCCCCTCCCCCACTCTTCCCCAACCCTCCCCTCCACCCCATTACCATATCAAAGCCCCGAGTTCAGAGCAAGACTTCTCTTTCAAGAATGGAAGCAAGGAATCAGGAGGGAGGAGGAGGAGGAGAGGACAAGACCGCAGCGGCAGGCGAAGAAGGCCCGAGCTCCAGCTCGCTTTTATCCCTGCTGTTCGGCATAGGAAAGAGAGAGCGAGATGGAGGCAGACGCTCCGAGTCGGAGGAAAACAGATGTAAAGACTACTGATCAGCACTACAATCATGTGCAGTAGAGTAGGCTGCCTTCTTTAATTCACATTCCACCGGCAGGAGATAAAAGCAGCGGGGAGCCTTGCAGATGCAGCGCAGGTATATGGGGCTGGGAGCCTGGTGGGGGAGGATAATGGACACCATCCACCACAACACTCCAATCAGACATGAGGCGGCTCACACAATGTCTGACAAGACCCTCGAACAACGCCACGCATTTCTGCCAGCCCTCATACCCACACACCTGTCTAGAGCCATGGCGAGCTTTCATTGCAACAGGCACCGGTACTGCCAATCACCTCACCTTATTTTATTATTTCTAAATGTTTCGAGGATTAATCGAGGTCGCCGACGTCTTAAGATTCATCAATGCACAATTTATCGGTTTCTTTGAGTGCGATAGCGGCACATTTGAAGTTTGTGCAGAAACAACATGGGTGAAAAGTTGGGAGGGAAGTCTGTATTATTTTTTGACATTTTGTTTAGCTACCGTATATTCTGTATTATTCAGTGTGGGTATTTTAGTTTTTATTCTTATGACTTTACATTTTCTTTACTGCTTTGAAGGGGTAGAGCGTCCAATTTCATGTAACCCAGCGATACAATGACAATAAAGGCCTTCTATTCCAAGTACGTATGTGCATTCCTTTCTTGATCCTTGAAAAAGTAACGTGTGACTTTATTACCAAAAAATAATTTGAGCTCCAACAATAACCAACCAACTATTTGCAAGGTTATACAACCGGAAGACCATCTAGTAAAAATAAAAGATTTTGTAGAAATCTGTATTTAGCTCTAAACATTTTTAATAAAACGGGACCAGAATCTCAACATCCTAATATACTTTCTGATCAACGTATTATGAGTGACAGCCCATAAACTTACACAACCGGTTCTGCTATCGTGTTGCGTAATTGCCACTTCCTCTCTAAATATTCCTTAAAATGACTGTGCCACAAATCAGATTCTGACCAGCAATTAAACAACTCAAGCTTCGCAGAAACATAGAACATCAACAATAAACCCAACAAACTTGCCACAAGAGATGTTAGCACACAAATAGACTATTAAAATTTTTTTAGCACTTAGCAAATTCAGGTCAGAAGAATCACAATGTGAACGATTCGGCAACAATATCACAAAATAATTCACGGATTTTGTAGTGGAGGACAGAAGTCTGTAGGTGTCCTCCATAAGACTAAAGAAACATTTCACTAACGGGAATCTTGGAGCAAATGTCTGAAAGCCAAAAACAAGCTGGGACACTATTCGAATTGTGAATAAAAACTTAATGCAATAAAGAGGACGTTTCAAAACTCAACATGTTATTCAGAATAAAAAAAAAAATCTGGAGTGTATTTGATCAACTGGAAGCCTGAAATGAGACTTTATCTTGACTTTATCTTAATCTTCCTCTTTATGATGCTTCATATGTTTTCTCTGTGTGATTCAGCTGAACTCCAGCCAGATTCATGATCTACACAGTCGTGATGTTGCAGTTGTGGAGGCTTATATGTGGTCTGGCCTTATCATGTTGGAAATAGAAAGGTCTTCATTGAAAGAGACAAAGTGTGATGGGGACCTTTCAGTAACAATAAGGCCCAAAGCTCAAACATGGCATTCGAGACTTCCAAAAATAACTTAACATTTTAAACATCCAATCAAATTTGCCGTATTAAATGAGCCATGGCCAAAAAAAATGTCCATTACAGTAGCATCCCTGTAGGTCGTAAGGCCAGTTGACGAGCAGCATCCTGTGTGGTTATCCAGCTTTGACACTTGCGCATAGATTGTTCCTGATTCCCAGAATTTTTGGATGATATTATGCACAGTAGAAAATGAAAACTTTTCCCCCCCCAAACATTCTCTGCGAAACTGGTTTCTGATATGGTTCTGTTATCTATTTGTTGTCTTGCTGATCCTCATCCACCCATCTTCTGCCACACCGAGGCTCTGTTCTACCGAATTATGTTGCCAACTGACAAAAAAGTTGGAAATTGGTGAATGAGGTGTTTATTATATGAGCATTAAACCTTTTTGTTGTAAAAAAAAAAAAAAAAAAAAAAAAGTGTAGCTACCCAAAAGAGTTTTTACAAATGTCTTTATTTCTATGTCTTTACATTTCCAAATGTCTTTCAACATTTGACATGTTATCTTTGTTGTGTATGTTTACAATAAATCATTATTTTATAATAATAAATATATGTTTGTGAGATTTGTAATCTAGTATATTCCTTCCCTATTCACAAACTGTACAGTGTCCCAAGTATTATAAACGTCGTAATTTAACATATTAGTGTTTACAAAAAGAAATGTGTGTACTATATATAGTGTGTGTGTGTGTGTGTGTGTGTGTGTGTGTGTGTGTGTGTGTGTGTGTGTGTATGCAATAAAATGGCAACTACAGTCACCAGACGCTGCTATTTACATGGAATAGTCCCCAACTTCGAGTCACATGTCCTGTTGTGCCTGAAGGGTCACAGTTTATCCAGGTCCAAATCTTCAACGACAAACTGTGCGTCCACAAAAAGATATTTTATTCAAGTTTTGATTAGATTCATTGATTAAATTAGAATGTGTAAATAAGCTAGTTTTATTTTGTATTTACTCAGAATTATTTCTTTATCTCCTCTGGGCTGCAAAATCTACTCGCCTTCAGTATCTGTTGTACTGGATGTGGTCTTGTGGCAAGCAGCATTCATTCTTTGGTAGGTTGACAAGCTGTTTTCCGTCTTTGTGCCCAATATCAAACATAATTAGTTGCAAAGCCAATGAACAAATCACAACAAGACACTTTTCAACCATGTAAATATTTATCCTGCCATTATCAATGGAATGATAGGACATATTTGTATTTAAACAAAGCGAATGTATGTTCTTGTTATGGCGTTTGTAAGTCAAATTAATTTGTTAAGTAACATTTTAATGGTCTTCATTCCTAAAAATCTTTTTTTTTTGTATTTTTTCCAAATATAGTACAGATAAGCAGTGTGTTTTCTGAAGAGATGTACTCCATGTGAAGATCTTTAAGATCAATTTACTGGTCAAGATCGTTTCTTTGTTAAATGAACAACCTCATATTACTGTTCAATTGAATGTTAGAAGATGAACTGGAAATATAAAATGTTTAACATTTATGTTTATATGACTGAATGTTAGATGCAATCTATAAATTGTATTTTCTTTGTTGAATGTACACGACTGAAAAGCACAAGTCAATCATCTTAATGAAAAAGCAAAGTGAAATAAAAAAAAAAAAAAAAATGTGACGTCTTTACCCCAAATATTGTACAATACTGTATTATGATAATGTTGTTGACATTGTATACATAATGAAACTTTTTTTATAAATTAAACGTTACGTTTCACTTTTCACTATTTCTGCCAAACTCCAACACACTTTTTGGTCAAAATGCTTTGACTACGTTATGTTTTAGTCGATTAAGATTGTTAAGAAATATTTAGAACCAAAAAAAAAAAAAATAAAAAAAAAAAAAATCAACATTGTTAAAACTATTCTTAAATTTAAAAAGAACACATAAAAAAAAAAAAAAAAACACATTTACTTATCTTAATTAATTGGACAGATCAGAACCTAATCATTTTGTCCCAAGTAAAGATATTACTCTAGTAACCAACCAAAAGCTACTTTTTCTAGTGAACTTTGCTCATTAATAAATAAAGGTAACATTTTGAAATATGAACACAATGCTCTGTGTTTAAACATTTAAAGCACTACATAATATTTAAATAATAGTATACAATTCACATAGACATAAATATTAGTCAACTTTAGGATTTGTCCCAATAAAGGAGCTGCCTCTTAATAAAAGACTTCCACTTTAGACATCAATTCTTAGCCCATCAATAGCCAATTTGTCACTTACGATTACGATGCTAAAACAATCACACGTTTGAATTATCAAATCCAACATGAACCGTTTGACTCTTTCTGTTTGAGCCAAATCCACTAATTCCACTAATAAAGTCCACTAACTATCATTTGTCAGTTGTAGGTGCAGAAATAAATTATACGTATTATATTCGGGTTGTAAAAATATACTGCACAGAAAAATGCTACAATACAATTTGTAGAGTGATGGGGTGATTTACTGACACATTTATGAATACATTATGTACTAGGCGAGCGCTCGCAGACATGACGCGAGAGCAGGAAGCTCGTTCACACGCACTGTCAGATTTTTAAGAGGTAATACTTGTACAATCGAGTCGGAATAGTAAAAGAGACACGGCGTTGTGTAACAACAGAGTGGAACTGAAAGTTCAATTGGAAGAAACTAATGCTCACATAAGGCAAAGATTAATTTGTTTGAAGAAAGCAAAAGCCAGAGTAAAAAGCCCTCGCATTGTCCTCAATATTAATGCTGCCTCAGAAATATTGCACAATAATAACAATGATCCACATCAGCTTTTGTTTTCAATATACAGTGGTACCCCAAATTACAAAATTAATACGTGCCGTACGTTTCGTTTTGTCATGTATTTATAATGTCATTTATATGTAAAATGTAAACTCAGACCAATTTTTTTTATAAATGATAAAATATTTGTAGTAAATGTAATAAAAAAACATGTTACATAGCAGTTGTTTGGTTTTCCCTTTGGTAGATGTTTCTAAAGATACAGTATATAATGACATATGGAGAGTCGAACATGAACGGTTTCAATCATCTTGAAATTATTACAAATCTCTGAGATCTCAAGGATTTGCACGTAATTTAAGATGGCAGCTCTACGGGACAGAAATAACACATCGCTATTCTGGGAGAATACAAGCTTATTTATATTTTGTAAGCAAGTTCTGTAACAAACTAGTGTTTTTTATTTGACTGTTTTTCAATTAGTGTTTATTTGACTGCAATGAAGATTAAACTACACAAAGTTTTATACGCACCTGGACTCTCATCTCAAAAGCAAGTTAGCGGTAAGAAAAAGTATAGCAAAAATATTTCGTAACTCGGGACGACACTCGGGACTCGGTGGCGACGCAATTTGTTACTCTGGATTTTCATTATATAGGACACTCGCGAGTCGGGGTACCACTGTATTCACATGTTTAGTCTTTTCTAGTGTCAGACATTGACAATCTAATAGCGTTTCTGTTCTCACTCTTGCCTTTTCCTTTAATTTAACTCAAATGAACTCAAACATTCTCATTACAAACCATTTACAGATCAGAGTGAAACCATGAAAAGCCGTATTTAATGTTGTTTTTACCTTTCATGTAGGGATATTGAACAAAAAAGGAAACAAAGTGTTCTGTTGTTTGACTATGTCAGCCATGACTTATGGTCACGATGTTGGATAGCCACTACACAAAAGGTCAAAAGTTTTAGCATTTTGCTTAGAATAGTTTAGTATTTGAAATTTACAACAGCAAAAAAAGAGAAAGGCAGAAACCAATATTAATTGTAATGTGATTTAAGTTAAATACACCCATAAAGTATATGTACATACAAACACACACACACACACACACACACACACACACACACACACACATACACACACACACACACACAAACGCACAAATAAATATGCATGCATGTACTATTTACAGTATGTGTGTTTGTGTTAGTGTGTGTAATTATAGGGCAGTTAAAATACAATATTCATTCTTTTAGTCCTTAAAGAGCTCTTAAATATGCATCTGATCAGACAGTAATGGCCTCGCTCCTGTCATCTGGCAAGTCAGCTCATTTATCCCAAAGTCTTCAGGGTAAAACAAGGATTAAGTTCGTTGATTAGCAAAGTGACACGTGGAGAAATTCTGACCATTAACTCGGCCTGTCTGCACGGCCGACAACACCTTCCATTTAGTGGTGCATTTCTCCCTGGCCTTTTCTCCACTGGCAGGCTAAATGTGAAAATCAAAGTGAATGACATTAGGTAAATAAGACAGCAGGTTGCCTTGGCAACAGGGACAACCCCGATATCCATTCCTCCAGCCTACCCCGTACTTGCATCCAATTATAGGAAAGTACGACGGGCTTATTGACAGATTGCCACAAACAGACCACGGCACATCATTTTTGCACTGTAATTCCACATGAGCATGCTTGTTACGGAACTCAAGACGGATTCAAGCTGCAGGATATGACAGGAGAGAAATGAGAGAAAGCATGGCACAAAGACGACGCCAACACCCCCATAAATATTTAATCATTTGTCAGCCTCTCGTTTGAGGCGAGAAAGAGCTGCAGATCTGCCAGAAACTGACCACTGTGGAGCATCAGGCTACCAACGCTCCGTCCGAAGAAAGTCCCGATATGTGGCACATCAGCAACGCAGACCTGTTGCTAGCCGAAGCTTTGAAATCAATCTCGCACAACACGGACACTGTTGCTAAAACGCTTAATGATCTGGCACACTGCGCACAACACAATAGCACAACTGCGAGTCCCAGAGGAACGCCACGGAAGAAAAGCAGCACGACAAAATCCCTCTCGCAATTATTAAGCATCCGTCGCTGCATATGCTCAAGCCGGAGCAGTGAATAGATCCGCTTAGGAGTGCAAGTGCGAGTTAAAACCTGCAAAAAATAATAATAAGTTGGCAGAGTGTGAACGACTTACCGGTTTTTTCTTTGATCTCGCACAACACGCTGAAGAGAGCGGGCTTCATCCTGTGGCAGTTCAGCGCATGTTTTCTGAAAGCGAGAAAAAAAAAGCGTTAAGGAAAAATCCGTAACCCAAACCTCAACTCCGTCCTCATGTGTCATCAACAATCTAAAGCATGACATTTTATAAAAGTCAAGTTGAAATTGTCCCTGTTTGGTGATGTTAGTGGTATTGTAGTGGCACCTTTACAAGATGAAAATCAGGTTTTGCTGGAAACCAGGCCAGGAAATAAATTCTGAACACTGTTTGCATACTGCAATTCACCGATTTTGTGTGGCGATCCATGTCACGTTAAAAAGAATGATGTAGATCAACACAATCTGTCACACGTGTGTGCTTCCACATTTGCCAAAGAAATCAGTCCTTTAAAATCAGGTCACTTACTATAAAGCTAAAAAAAAAAAATCTTTACACAATTAAAATAGCAAATCAACTTAAAAATTAGACATAAATGTCACAATAATACTTATTATTGTATGAATAAAACAATGCTAGCAGGTGTAGCTCGTTTTCGGAGTGGCTTTAATAACTAATTGAGCTCTGATTGGTTGACATCTAAACCAGGCACACAGACATTATAAAAAAAACATAATTTAAAAAATATATCACCAAATGTATAATATTTGTCAACTTGGCGATAACTTACACATGACTAGCGTAGCGTTCAAAGCTTCATATGCGCTCAAGTTTCTTATCACTTATGACAATTCTATCTGACTTCTATCTGAAAGCTTTTCAATGTTGCGCTCTTCAAACGTATCAATCTGCCATTGTTCTGCTGTCAGCCAAAGCAGGGAGTTTACATTTATCACACCACATCGACACGACGTGAACGTTCCTGCTAAACACGACGACAATCGCAGGTGCAACCATCTATTCGGGCATCAATCATGCGAGGCGTAATGGACACGTTAAGGCTTGACTCTGGAGGAGCTTGGTGTCTATAGATTGAGGAGATAGAGGGGCATTCTGAGCCCACTCCAACTAAATGAGTAACTGACACATGGTGCTCATTTGTCTTCAGGGAAAAGCATTCCACCCTGTAATGGTGTAATCCGGCCCTTTTTACACCCAGAATGTGCTTAATTTATTGAGTCGGTCTGGAGAAAATCATAACACGTGGGGGACATTTGTCTTGGCAGGGAAGCATTTGTCCGAAAGCCTGAATTGGGATGATTTCAGGGTAGTCTTCCTTCTTGACGCTTTTATTCTCAGACTCAGCAGGACGTGGAGAATGGAAGTCTATGCTGGATTAAAAGACGAAACTTTCCAGGAGTGTTCTAATCCTCAACAAGTGCGGGCAGTCCGGGTGTTCCTGGTGAAACGCTGTTGGCCAGATGCCGTTCATTTAAAGATGCAGAGCTTAATAACACACTGCAGGTTGTAATGCTCCTAAATAGATTGCAAAAGTATTCCATCGCGTGGTGAGTGGCCAATTTAGGTAACTCATAAAAGGTATAAACAACACGCACTTAAACACAGTAGACAACTGCTTTAGTGTGGATCTATCCATCTCTCTAGAAACTAAGAAAGAAAAGGGTGAGAGAAACAGAGGAGAAAATAGAAATGGTAAACGCGAATTGAAATACAAAACTAAAAAAAAAAATAAAAAAAGATCCTCCTCTGACCGTGAGGCAAAAATAATTGTATTAATTACTTTAATAAAAATAATAATAAAGTAAAAAGTATTTCAAATAAATAAATAAATGAAAATAATGAAAAAAAAATCTGGATCTTCTACCATGTTTCTTAAAAAAGAAAAGAAAAAAAAAACAACTAGATAAGTAGGATTTGTATTCTATAAAAGCATAATTAAAAAAAAATTCAGAGACAAGTGTGAATCATAAGCCAAAGCGGACCTTCTTGCTAGCTAAATGAAAAGGACTCGTTACTTCCATAATGTCCACGTCTTCTCTGTAATCATATGTGATTTCATGGTAGCAACATTTAAGCTTATCACGTTTTACAACTTAACTTTAACTTTACACTCGAGAAAACATTAGAGAATAGAGATTTGCACAATCACACACAATCTCATGATTTAGGTTTTTGATGCTGCAGATGGTTCCATACATTTCAGAAACGCATTCAAAAGTGAGTGTGTGTGTGTGTGTGTGTGTGTGTGTGCGTGTGTGTGTGAACGATCAAGTAAAGACCAAAACACAAAATGCAAATGCTAAACTCCAAGTTGTAGCACTCTTAATGTGGCAATAACCACGCAACAAACCTCTTCCGTGTAGATAATCGCTTTCGAGCGTCATTTACTGAACACCAAAGCGCTGATCCCGGCTAAACGAGGTTTCACAACATTTGGGAAGTCCACAAAAAACTCCAGCAGATGGGCCCTTGAGATGATGACACCTCGTGCAACTTGTTGGGTAATTTTGCAGCAAACGAGAGCCGCTGAATCAGCTCCTCGCGCTGGGTTATCTTCTGGCTCTTTAGCGCTCGTCTGGAGCTACAGCTAGAGTGAACTTCACATTTACTTCCATCACCAGGATTTCATTTGCCGTCACACCCAGATATTTCAGGTATGCGGCATTCAATGCAAGGCTAAACATACAAAGACTCTCAAAGAGAAGAGTGTTTTCTTGAACACTGATCGGACAGATACATAGACAGAAAACCACCAACACAACACAACAAGAGCAGAGAGCTGGGCCTGTGTCTGGATGTAGGACCACGACAAACAATTCAACTGTAATTCAATATAAACAAGTCCAAACAAACTTGTACATAAATAGGAGATGTTTTAAAGGGGGTTTTCGCTTCTTTGGCTTGTTTCAAAATGTTTAATTGTTTAAATGTGAACAATTCGGAAGATTCAGACATCGGCAGTGATTATGTTTTTGTGCAATATTCTTGATAATGGACATATAGACATGTTATCCAGCCACTGTGTAGAAGACAAATATGAAGGATTGATGAAGTGCAATGAAAATGGGTATGTTTCAGTTCCTGACAACTTAATATGAGGGAAAACAAAAGCATTATTAAATGCACTGAAGGATAAACTGGAAAAAAACATTTGAAAACGACAAAACGTTTGTGCCCCAAGAGAAGATTCTATTCTTAGAATTAGAATTTAAAATCTAAAAGATGCTATTGGGCAAATAAGGGCAATCGGCAAAAAGGACAGAATCACAATTAAAGAAGATGCAACTTCTAAACCATTTCAACACAAAAAGGCGTATTGTCCATATTGAAGCTTATTACATCCTTATTACATACCATATTACATCCCAATAACACGATGCATCGTAAGTGACTCTGACAAAATATAGTCCCATTCAAGAACCACATTACTGCTGCTGTCCGAATTCCCAATGTGGCTTAAACACCCCGCACTGTAGATGCTTGGGGTCACTGGGTAATCTGCTAATCTAACAGTATGAGAGTGGAGGGTTTGTTCTCTTTGCGGTCAGCATGGAGGGGATGATGGGGGAGAGAAGAGGAGGGGGTGCTCATGTGCTCCTGTACTGACCTGTGCTGGAAGTTGAGCGGCAGGGCACACCCTGCTGTGCTCCCCCCCAGCTCCCCCTCCCTCTGTGGGGTCCACTGCGCCGGTGCCTCCTCTGGCCAGCATCTGGACACAGGGCAACAGGGTGAGAGGCGAAGGGCAGCAGGCACAGACAGTGCTGGCATCTGCCCCCTCCGTCCCAGTGACAACCCACCCCACTGAACTGCCACTACAGAGCCCATCATCAAACAATGCAGATCAGAAAACGAAAACGAGCAGAGACGCTGACAGAGAATGATGAATCAGGACGAGTCTGATTTGGAATAGTCTTTCAGCAATCTTGAAACAAAAAAAAAACTGAAGGATGGAACTTAAAGTGGTGGGGGTGGGGGGTGGAGGAGGGAATAATCTGGATCCTTAGTAAGTTTCCGTTCTGGAAGCTGGTCAAACATATTGATTGGAATATATTGACCCAACGTTTAGTAGATTAACGCCTGTCCAGAAAATCTCTAATCTCTGCAAACACTAATTACAAATTGCACTTCTTTTGCACTGAACGTAATATACTAGACTGGATCTATCTACAGCAGAAAGCCAAAAGCAGGCTGAAAAGTCCTACACATTTCCTCTCCGTTCTATGGAAAAGGCTGGTCTCTTTAAATCCTTCTCGCTCTTTAAAAAAAAAAAAAGGAAGCCACATGTGCCAATTAATTGAAAACACATTATGATGAGCCACAAATTCATTTAATGAGAAACCACATCACTGCGTATTTCATTAGCATCAAATGATTTCTTACAGTGCTCTGCATCGCAGTCATCACGCACTTCTCACCATCATCATTCACAGCTCAGGTATTTGGAAATATACACAAGCGTCGAAACACACATGTTAAATGTTGCAACACAAGAGATATAAAATGGAGAAGTGAAAAATAACTATTTACAAGAAGATGACACTGTGCTTAAAAAAAACCCTCACAAACTGGTGTAGGGTCTCAAAGAGAAGCTTGACAGCACATCCACGCTGCTCTTTTCCACACACCTATTCTACATCCCTCCAGTCGCATTTGTGCTTCCACACATTCACACTTGACACATCAAGATCAATTACGAGACACGCAAGAAGCGATGGAGTTGGAGTCCCTCACATCAAACGCTCTGACACATCTTCACGCACCAAGTTTCAACTTGTGCAAATGAGATTTGAGAGTCACGGTGGAGGGAAAGACTCTGCCTGGTTGGAAGCTCAATGTTCCTCAAATATAACTACCCAAGGCTTTGATATACAAAAATACGCTGCACAAGATCTACTGGCTCTTTTTTAGTTCTTGCTTAGCGAGATTTACTTCATTTGGTGTTGTTTTGTGGGGGGGGTTTAGACAGTCGCGACAATTTACTTCCATTTGAAAAGCGCAACAAACAAAAACAGATGCAGCAGAATAAAAATCCTAAAAACAATTTCATCACAACTACGCATTTCAAACTAAATTTCCATTGAAACCCCCCATCACATGATTCGGTGTATACCGAACGCTGGCACTACTTAATGGAGGGAAATCCTGCTGTATTAACATAAAAGCCACATCCTGGCTTTTATAAGTTGCCCGTGTAGAGACCCCTCCATCTCATTAATAGAAACTCAATTTGCGGACAGCTGCACACGCGCACGCATTATAGAAGAATTGATTGCCCCAACACACAATGAAAAGGATGAACACCAGGGAGGAGGAGGGTAAAGGAGAAGTGAATTAATTAAGAGAACCAGGTGGTCAAATGGCTTGGTGGAAAATCACAAGCTAATGACACATCACGGGCCATACACACGCATATATACGGCCCCGCTTTTGTTCGCCATTCGCGTCTCCAGCTGACCTTTCAACAGATCACAGGTCACAGTGCGCGATCTACCGATCCATATCAGATCAATGTTGCTGCGGTCAATAACAAAACTCACTGTACACATGGAGGATCTGTGAGGAGAAGGCGGGAAAGGAGTGAAACCTGTCGGGTGTTTCATCTGGAGGTTAAGTCTGACACTGTTTGACGGCGATGACTTAATTAAGCACGCGCTGATTATCTATGCTAATGACGAGGTAGCACATTAATCCAATTCATTTATCTAGTGGGGCCTCAATCTGGCAGCTTCGCTGAAGACCAAATGGCTTCACAGAGCTCATGGCTTCCTGATAACAAACATATTGCTTGACCTCTGAAGGCCTTTTGGAAACATGCAGCACACTCGTTTAAGACTAAATGAGAGTGAGGGGGGGGTAGCACTTGCTTTGTGGTTTAGAAAGCTTGGTTAAAAGTCAATACTCTGACTTTTATAATTGGAGTTCTGTTAAACTGATTTGCTCTTGCTGGACTAAACTTGGCAAATGTGGAAGATAATAAGCACGTGTGTCGTTTACTACAAAAACATCATGTTTCATGGTATTCCAAACACTTTGCCACTGTGCTTTTGAAATTGTCAACTTTTGATTTCCGTAGACCGTAGATTTGATTTAAAACACGCAAACCACACAAGTAGAAAATAAATGGCCATTTGGGATATTGTGCTCAAGTTATAACTCCAATCGTTTCCTCGCTATCGCCTCTATTCGGTTGCATCTGCTGCACTATTGTGTGTCTGTAACGCAGTAACGTCGACGGTGTATCTGCGGTTACAGTGTAACTCCCGCTCGGTGTTTACTAATCAAGCGTCTGCGTGCGAAACACAAATAAACATTCCCCGCGAGTGTCAAAGCGAGGCGCGCTTCCCGATCTTACCTGGCCTGCGCCTCGTCGAGGCTCTCGTCGGTGATGGCCATGATCTGCTGGAGAATATCCCCAATGTCTTGCTGCGGCTGACCGAGCGCCTGCTGCTTCCGAACCGAATCGGGGTCACCCACGTCGGCTTGAGCCAGTCCGCCGAGTCCGCCCATGCCCGCCAGCATTCGGGTCTGGTCATCCATAATGCTTCAAAGCAAACGTTTCTTCACCAACGCGAACGCTTTATCAGTCGAGTAGCGATCTGCGTGCGCGAGCATGTACCACCGCCGCCGCGAATATCAACGTGGAATTTCACGAGCCAGCGGACAAAAAACAATGAAAGTGTGGAAGAACCGGGGGATGCGACCGCATCAAATCTGCGCTTGAAGCCGGTGCGACGATACGGCGCGCAATAAAAAAAAAGAGCACGGCACACGCGATGCCGAAAGTAACGTGGAAAGGCGGCGGAGGACCTAACGAGCAGGAGATCCGCAGACTGGCGCTCACACCAAACCAGAACACAAGCGCGTCCGTGCAAACATCAAGTAGCCCGCGCAAGTCAACAACTCGCAGTCCGCGGTGAAAGCGCTCATGTCCGTGCGGCCAGCAAGATCGCACACAACACTGGATTCCCGCCGATGACAGCAGCTATTACAGCAGAAATCTCAGACACTACTAACAAGCTGGACTAAACCAACCACAGCGGCTAATAAGCTAATAGAAAGAAGGAGGAAAAAAAGTCCCTCCCGGAGGAAAAAAAAATCGAAACGAAAGTCGGTCGCTAGCTCGTTTAAGTCTCCTCAGAAGAGAGGAATAATGCAAAGTCAACGGCGGGAGAAACAAGTCCTTCGAGGGTCGAATAAACGTAACTGGTAAATCTCCGACACAATTGACTCGCAGTCTTCGCTAGCTCTTAGCAGCGGGCTAACTAGCAATCGCGCGCTGTTAGCAACAGATTCATACGGGCTCCGAAAACCCACGGGACCGACAGCAAACTGCCCCCCGTCCGCGCGTTCCGAACCCCCGACTTAGGAAGACGGCGCAAATCGGATGTTTTCGCGGCTCAGAATGGCGATGCTCCGCTCCATGCCAGCCAATTCGACACAGTTGGTTTCTTCCCAAGCTGTGGTGCTGTCGTAGAAAGACTTGCCCCTCTCTCTCTCGTGTTTCTGCCCTCCTCGGCGGCTCTCCTCTCTCTCTCTCTCTCTCTCCCACCACTGCGCGCGCGTGCACGCCACTACACACGAGCCCGTTTACGTCATCACCCGCGCACAAAAGAGATGCTGCTGCCTGTTAGAGTATAGCAAACTTAAAGGATCCGATGTCGTTGTCAAATTACGCTAAACCTTCTTTGTGGACGTTCGTTGTGACAGTGTGATAAATATTAACTCCAGTACAGCAGTTCCTCAGCTGACAATGAACGCGTGATACCAATTTAATGACGCAATTGTAAATTCAAGCTTATTTACTCACAACTGTGAAGTGCTAAACGATCATAGTTGGTTGTTTTTTTTTTGTCTAAACACTGAATTTTATAAAGATGCTCAATCAATGCTTTTTTCAGATCAGTGCTTTTGCTCGTGGGATTTAAGATGCTGATGTGACTATAGAAAGTGTATCATTTATCACCAGGAATTGCAGATCAAGTAAGACTCGATTGTCAGTTTCTCTCAGATGAGGACAAAATCATAATTTGTAATGAGAGAAATGCCACAATAGTGATGTATTTGCGCCTTCTGTCAGGGAATGGATCTCCACCAATGAAAAGCACTTGAATGTGAATAGAGAAAAGGAAAATGGGCAGAGATCCAATATCGGTTCTGGTATGAACAGGCCTTAAAGCGAACTTCTCAACCTCAGAACACACAACCAAAAAGCTGCACCTCTGCTGCATGTCTCCTCAAAAACACTCCGTTGTGTGGCAGTTTTCAAGGCTTTGTCTTCTTTAAAGGGCAGTGACTCTTGTGTGGTAACTATAGAGACGGGTATTTTATTTATAGCATTATAACCGTCTCGTCAATGAATGCCACTGATAGCTTTGCCGTCACCAGTGATCCTTTAAAACAATACAGTACAGTATGGGTGAACTATAATTTTTTAAAATTGTGAATCAATTGAAATTGTTCACGGTCGCATATAATTCATATATATATTCATCCACTTTTAATTTCTGGTTCACAGGAACCTGGAGTCGATTTCAGGAGCTATGGGGCTGGACAACCAATCACAGAGAGGAACACAGATACACATTAACACTCTCACTCACACTGATATTCAATATACTCAAACTCCAGGTCTCCATAAGGCCTTTTTGTGGGCTCCTGGAGGAAGAAATGCACACAGTAAGACCCCGACTGGCCCACCACTCTGCACCACTTGTAAAACAAAACAAACTATGAAAAGTTACAGACTAAGCAATTAATACTGTTAAATAACAATGTGTTTAAATTGATAAGCACATAATGAGTCCCTTTGACTGCTTTAATCATTTTTTACTTGTGTTGCTGCTAGAATTTGATGCAATTTTAAAATCATTTCTACTCACAAAGTCTACTCAGAGCTGCTGTGAATGATTGCAAGCAAGCAAAGAGGTGAAAAGAAATTTGGCTAGGAAAACCTCCCAAAGGTGAGAACAAGGCTTGTGTGAGATTCTTCTGGCATTCAAAGTTTACAAGGTTTTGAGACGCTGAATTAAGGTCAAATTAATTGGTGACAATAAGAGCAGTCATGTTCCTCATGTTCATTAAAAACTCCTTGGGAGTCAGCACATCATAAATGCGACATCAATGATGCGATGAAACCAAACCAGGCGGTCCAAAACAAATAAAAGTTCACAACAATGTAATCAGCAGGTAGAATTTACAAAGAATATACAGATTTACAAAGCTCAATAACACCGTTTAGATTTATAAATTCCCATAAAGTTAATTAGAACACAAGAGAACAAAAAAAACAGATGAATATAAATGGCTCAATAAAACATCCCTCATTTAAATCAATCTGTGTTTTTTCACTTGGACGGACAGTGCAGATTAAAAATAAGTGGTCCCAATTTTTTGCAGACGTGGATATTTTGTGGTAGTTCATCACTCTGAGGAAAGACAGACGAATGGCTGCTGGAATACATGGAGGAGAGAGACTCAGCCCGGAGCGTTTCAATGGGAGTTTGATGATGTGTGTGCAAAGAGAGGAATGGGACAAAAGTGCTTCTGGTTTATGCTGACGCGTAGCACATCTCTCCACTACAATCCAACACTAATCAATCTGAAGTCAGAATGAGAATATTAAAGAACAAAGGGAAAATTGAACTCATTATCACTGCATTGCTTTCACACGGCAAGATTTCAAGAAACCGTAAATC
Source organism: Paedocypris micromegethes (assembly GCA_028031935.1). Lineage (NCBI taxonomy): Eukaryota > Metazoa > Chordata > Actinopteri > Cypriniformes > Paedocypris > Paedocypris micromegethes. Next base: position 12,385,468 of record CM051506.1, read on the forward strand.
TTTTAGTTTTTATAATCATTCTTTTTCACTCATTCTCTAGCCGATCTATCCATCTCTATCTACCTATCTGTATGTCCATCTTTCTTTCTGTCGGTTCGTTGTCTGTCTGTCTGTCCATCCACCAGATTTAGGAATCCAGTTTTGATCAAATCCAACTTTACTGATCTCAGAGGTAAATTGCTTTATCTAATCTCATCCTATCTGATCCTGTCTCCCAGGTATATCTATCCTTCTCTCAACGCAATATTTATCTACCTATCTGTTTGTCTATTTATCTTTCTCCTGAATCTATTTGTCTGTCTTGTACTGTCTTATATATCTCATATTTAAATGTCAGTCAAATGTTTGAATGATGTCTATCTGCCTGTCTATACATTTTTATCTATTAAATCTGAAATAAAATGTATGCTTTTCTTTTCTGTAGATTTACAAGTAAATAATGTGGCAAACAGAATTGTTAGTTACGCTTTTTAACTAACAATTCAAATTTATTTGAATTGTTAGTTATAAAGAATTTAATTTGTTATATTTGTTATAACAAATAGAATTTGAATTATATGTTCAAATTTCGTTAACATTGTCACATTTCTTGATAGTTTGGTATATTGTAATCACTTAATCAATGCTTTAAAAAAATGTGCATACTGGGATGAAATGCATTTTTAAAGAAGTAATTTTTATACACACACATAGTTTGTGTGTGTGTGTGTGTGTGTGTGTGTGTGTATATATATATATATATATATATATATATATATATATATATAATTATCCATCCCTACCTCTCTCCCTTCCTTCAATACAAACCCTGCATAGCATGGATAGATTAATCATTGTCGATTGACGTTTAATTTAAAAGTATTTGCTACCACGAGACTAGTTGTTTTCCCCTTTGACTCTGAAAAGGTATTCTTCTTAAATCAGTTTGAGGCAGATGCACCCTCGGCCCACAAGCTCCGAGCCTCATTTTCATCTAAATAAGAATCGATCCCTCTCGCTGTGCCACCCCCAGTGCTTCTACCGCTTAACCTCGCTCTCCCGCTCTCCCACCTCCATTCCTACACCACCAGAGAAAACCAAACACAAGCCAAGTCTAATCAGCCTTCATCTGCAGGAGTGAGAAATGCCCAAACTGTAGTGGAGATGGAAATAGATCAGTGTGTCCGGCACTTCTCCACCTCGTTCCCTTTGTTCCCAGAAGATTTAGCTTCCGTTGCAAACGTGGCTTTGTTCAAACTCAGTGGCACGAGAGTTGAGAAGCTGGTCGTGTTTAGTCTTGTGAGGACGGTAATGTGATATCAACAGAGGATGTGTAAAGAGTGAAGAAACCACTGGGAAAAGCCTCCAAGTCGCTTTTTTTTTTTTTTTTTTCGTTTTACCCGCAGCCCAACACCAAGTTGAATAGAGAACAAGGGATGGAAGTGAGGGGGAAGGGGTCACGGGACACACAGGAATAAACACAACACAGGGCCAGAAGGCCATCAGAGAGCTCATGACTAAAGCCTAAAGGCCAGGGTCTTTTCTTCAGATAATACTGATGACTTAGGCTAACAAATACTTCCTTACAGAGTCTGTCTTGAAGCCAAGCCGCCAGTTTATTCAATCACTTCTTAATTCAAAATGCAAAAACATCATCTGCAAGGCAAAGGGGAAATCCTGTAATTAAAAGGAAACGCATGACTCAAGTGTGAGAGAAAAGATTCATTTCACTCCGATATAAGCAATCCTGTCATTGCTATACAAGCCTTTGTAAAATCTCTGGTTAAGGCGGCAAAAGCTTTGTGAGTAAAATGAATAGCCAGTCTGCCCTCTAGTGTCAATTCTGAGCACTTCCCACAAAGGAAAGGCAAATGTCATGAAATAGATTTTCAGACTGTAAATCAAGAGAATACCTTAATAAAAACAAATTCACTCCACAGTAAAAGGTTTCAGCATTACACACTAGACATGGGTCCTTTTATCAGCTGCTTGACTGGAGAGGAAGACAGGTTCTGAAATCCAGCGTTTGAAGCTGTTGGATCAGAAAATGTTCAATAAATTGAAGATCGTCGAACAACAGATGCTAACCATTAATTGCGTGACTTTAGACTCTAAACTACCCATCCTCACCTAGCCTGGCGCTGGTCTCCTTTAGCATTAGCTTAGACTGGTCATGGAAAGACAGGAGCTCCCTCATGATGCAGCACTTCGTGTTCATCTGTAGAGACACAACACATCTCCAGCATTCATTTCAGAACAATTTTACAGTCTTGTAATGAAGTTTCTGCAATCAGTTCAGTCACATAATTACAGTGGTACCTCAACTTACGAAAATCTCGACTAACGATTGTTTTGAGTTACAAAACGCGTCTTCAAGAAAATTTAGTTTTAAAAATTATTTCAAAATAGGAAAGGCAATGGTCGTGATATGGGAGTATGTGACAAATGTTTTTGCATTTGTAAGTGTGTGTGATAACTTTTATTCACCATGAGCAGCAAGAAAGTAATGGAGAAAAGCGAGAAGAAGAGAGTTCTCGTCGATAGAAACCAAGTAAGAAATAACAGAAAAGTTTGCATCTGCATGCTCAGACGTAAAAAAAAAACAAGCAATCCCCATATACCGGTATTGTATCAGTACATAGCAGTAACTATTATGTAACATGTTATTTATTACAGTTATTACTATATTTTATCATGTTATAACATTTATTTTTCTGAATTTATGTACGTGGGCTTGGAATGGATTAGGGCATTTACACATTAACCGTGTCTCTACTTACAAGCAGCTTTCGGCACAAATTGATTTTGTAAGTCGAGGTACCACTCCATTTATAAAAAAGTGAGACGTTTTGGAGAATTGTCTAGTAAAAGCATGTTGCTCACCACCAGCTCCACGCTCTGAAGGAGTTTTTGTTGTCTGCTGAGGATGGCTGTGTAGTCGGGTTTACTGAGGATGAGCTGACTCTGTGAAGACTTGGCAAAGCATGATGGGTCGAGAGGAACGCCTTTCTCTTCGCCTCGCTCCACACATCTAAAAGGAAACGGCGATGAATAATCTGAACAGCACTTTGTTACGTGTCCATGTTTTATGCTCACTTGTGCAGCTCATAAGTTTTGATCCGGTGTTTGTTTAACAGAGACTCCCATGATGCACATTCAGCTTGCAACCTTGACAAATATAGAATGAAACAGAACATGGAAGTAAAAGTAATAAAACAATAAAAAACATTACAGTACAGTAGTGTGTGACTGTAGATTTTACCTGTTTATGTCTTCTTGAATTCGCGCAGTGTTCGTTTTTGCAGCAGGGTCACTGTGATGTGCACACATACATATCCGCATTTTAAAAGTTGATTTAATAAAACATATTGTGTTTTAGGTTGACTGTCAGTAGTTTTAATTACCGTTCAACACCTGCTTGTGAATCTAAAGTCTCTTTGTTGATGTCTTTGGCTAATCTGTCCCAGTCCTCATTAAGAGATTCAACTGGATAGAATAAAAAACAGTTTAAAAACAAACCACATGTTTCTTTTACATATAAATCACACATATTTAGGGGTCCTCCAAACAAGGACCCTGGGCCCTTGACAAAACTTTTCTGAGGCCATAATTATTCAACATAACCAGTATTAGACGTAGTATTAATAATATAAACATAATTGACGTTTGCAACACTAATGTTGTGGAATCGATACCCCGACAGGACAAAAAAACAAAGTTGATTTGATTTTACTGTAACATAATGTTAATTGCTTCGGAATGAAAATGTTTGACAAACAAATTACATTGAGAAAAATAGAAGCTTTTTTGAAAATAGAACTTCTGTGGTGCGATCTGACAAATGAATGGAGAGAGAAATAAAAAACAATATAGACTGTAGTTGTAGTCCAGAACTTACTTTGAGTCTGAAGAGTATCTGTATCAACAGCAGGAAGCGTGTAAAGACTGCTTGTCATCCTCTTCACTGTTGTCTATATAGATCACAAAGTTTTTTAATACAGTGGTAGCCTGACTTACTAAATTAATCTGTGCCGACGGTCGTTTCGTTAGGCAGGATTTTTGCTAGCTGAGCCGCATTTTACATGTACTGTAATTCATCTGTGCCATGACTTCGTTAATGCGGACAAACATTTTTTACAAATGACAAACTATAGTTAATAAATGGAATAAAAACTAGTTATATGGCAGTTGCTTAATTTTACACAGCAGTTATATGATACTGTGGACAATCTCACATGAATGGTTATCGCTGAGGTTTACTGAGGTTTCCGTGAGAGGGAGAATACAAGTTTATTTTATATTTTGAAAAAAAAAGATTTTTTAAAATAACAAGTGTTTTTTTTTTATTTGTAGTGCGTGAAGATTAAAAAAGCTGTTTTATAACACATCTGGATTGTCTCATTCATGCATGCTAGTGGTAAGAAAAAGACACGCTTATTTCGTATAGCAAACATTTTTTACATTATTTTATTTTTATTACATTATCTTTTGCATTTTATTACTCTGGATTTTCTTTTACTGGGACATTCGCAAGTAGGGGTACCACTGTGCTAGGAAACTATGAATTACCAAAACTGCCATGATGACAAAAAAAAAAATGTACTTATATAGAGATTAATATATATATATATATATATATATAT
>CM051506.1:12390107-12469834 GCA_028031935.1 Paedocypris micromegethes
ACACACACACACACACACACACACACACACAAATACACATATGAATGTACCCATTTATAAATAACAAAGGGTATAAAAATTCACATGTAAAAACTTTACAAAAATAAATTTATAAATCCTTATACTAATACATTTATTTTGTACTTTTTTTTTTATTTCTGCACTCATTTTTTATGTATGTTTATCTTTCTATAAATGAGGAAAAATATATCCTTTGTCATTTTAGTTTTGATGGTTTTGCTAATTCATAGGAAACCACTTAACGTTTATTCTTAAGTGATTAAGACATTTTCTTAATTGTGATTATGTTTTCTAATTACCTGCATTGCCGCTTTGAAGAGCGCCTCAAGCCTTTCATGATCAGGTATTGATAAACTGATGCTTTCACAGAGAGCTAAAAGACAGCGAGGAATATAAACCATGAAGGATCAACACACTGTCTCAGACTTGTCACTCACTGCTTGTGTTGCTGCTGAAGGCTGGAAGCGAGCGTCTGCCTCTGGATGACCTCCTCCACGATTTCCTCTGTGGACGTGGTTTGGGTTCTGAAGTGGTGTAATTCACACTGATTCCGTCCTCAGAGTTCATCTTAGAATCGTTTGGCAGCTCATGTCCCAAAGGCTCCATTAATCTGTGAGCGGAGACTTCTGGAGTGGAGACTGTGCAGGGAGACTTCTGGAGTGGACCAGCGACGTGATTCTCATCGTGAGGTCGCTTGATCCCCTGAGAAACTTCTGAGGCCTGAATGAAACATACCAGTAACAAATCCAATCGAGTATTGGAAAACAGAATTGTTTAAAGAATATGCATAAATTATTGATTTTAATAAATCATCATCATAAACACACTCTGCACAACAATTCAACACAATGGATTAATAAGGCTTCATGGTGCAACATTGTTGACCGGCATTGAAACAGAGCTAGTACAGAAAGCTACTACTGTAGAATCACTGTATCTTACTCTTCCAAGTGTTAATCGTGTATTGCATGCAACATAACAGACTGAACACGATTCCTGTACATGTTTTAAACAAATATGAGCTGCACTTACACATGCTATTTTATTCATTTTATTTGATTCATCCACTTGGTCTAGAATGTATAACTGCACTTTAGATGGCACTAGAGAAACTACGTTTCTGTTTTACTAATAGCAGTTGTCAAAAATCTATGCTTTGTCTTGTTTTTGACGAAAGCAAAGTAAAATCATGCTTGGACATTTTTCGAAACAAATGTTAAAATAGCGACTTACATTGATATTAACGTATAATTAACGTTAAGGTAATTGACGAATTAACGTAAGATTCTCAGCCTTAAACATAAAGTATAACAACACAATTCAATTAATAAAAGAAGAAACCAGAAATATTTACTGTGCTGATGCCCTTGCACCTGTAAGACAAAAGAAAGGGTCGCATTATTTACTTTGTTTGTATACGTTCTGTCATTTACATGCAGTTGTATGCGAATTCAAACAACTTGTATGATTCAGTTCACAAATAGGAGTTATTGAAATGATACCAATCCCGTATCGTATCGTATCACATGGAAATGCCGTTTTAATTTCATACACTAAAATAGTTGTAAGTATAGACATTGTAAACGCCGAAGTACTTACAAAGCGCCCGTTTCTTCTGCGTGATCCGCCATTTTCTTTCAAAGCCCGCGCGCCCGACGCTACAGGAAAGGAACCCGTCACGTGTACAGCAATGAATCATGGGAAATGTAGGCACGTAAAGCACGACTAATTTGAAAAATATATATGATTTCGTTGATGCATCTTTTGAAAATCTACTTATAAAATCCACATATGAAACATTTCAGTCTGTTTGTGATAATAGCTTTTTTTTATTATGTTTAAAAACACAGCTAGTTCAGGTGTTCTAAGTTCTTCACCATCCATCTTTCTACTCTTGCTTAGCCGAGGCCAGACTACAGGCACAGGAGCCTGAGAAGCAATATACGGGTAGGTTTTACTCTCCCTGACACGTCAACCAGTTTCACCATTGGGGCACAGCTCTCAGACCAGTGTGTCCATCTCTCTCCGGGGAGACAATCCAGAGACATCCGACTCATCTCAATGTGGAGGAGAAATGACTTTACTCCAAATTCCTTCTGTCTCCAAGCGTGTGCCCTGATTCCCTGTGAAGGAAACTCGTTTCAGTCGCCTCCATCCTAGACCGTGTCCTTTTGGTCATTACTGAGAACTCATGCCCACAGGTGACCATGGAACAAAGATTGACTGGTGAATTGCTTTCCGGTAAATTGCCTTACCGCCCAGCTATTTCTTCACCGCAGCTAACTGGTACATTGTCAATCTCACGCTTTTTTTTTTGTTTTTTATTTTACCATAAATTGTAAACCAGAGCACAACATGCGTTCAATTGTCTACTTGAGGCAGGATGGTTTTAAAAAAAAAAGGCAAGTAATTTTGATCAGTTGAAGCTGCTGAGATATGTGTACCAGTTGCATCTTTTAATGTCTAATCTTGGATTAAACTCATTGGCAAAAAGTAATCAATTTATAACATTAAATTCCCGATGACATTATAAATACATTTAATTTAAATTCAGCCTCATCCACAAAAATATTTAAATATAAATAAATAAAAAAATACTAGATACCGTGATCATTGGTCGTGTCTGTATTTAGCCGATCAGATGAATCAATAATTGATTTACATCCTTATTGGAGAATTATAAATCTAGACATTTTTAAACAATTTTATTATGCTACATTAAACTTTGAAGTATTAACAAAAATCTATGCAAATAAATACAACAGATGTCAGTTTTTCAATAGTTTATAAGTCTTTTAGAGATTTAATCTCTTTACAAAATGATGAAAAAAAAGGAACACTTTGAATAGGTTTTTTTTTTCCAGAATGCCCGTCACGACGCGTCAGTCGCCTTAAAACACGCTCACCACAATACTGTAGATTTCTTGGCCTTTTCAGCGGAAGGGGAGGTTAAAGATGTCAGTAGAAAGAACATGAAGCTATAGAGTTAAGACAGAGTAAAGACAAAGACGAGGGTAGTAAAGGAAACACTGTGGTGTATCCAGTATTGAGTTGAGCATTGTGCAGTTTGCCACCAGTTCAGTATCAAGTTCCCGTAAAGCTCCTTCTGTGCAGACTGGTCAGGCGACGCTGCTGCTTTGGTGACGGTTGGCAGTAAAAGTTCATTTAGGCAACCTCAGGGTTCCTTTGCCCAGCAGAAACTGCAAAAATCTGTCCACCAGCAGAGCGGCGACAAAGTCCAAGACTAAAACCTGGGCTATTACTAATTTAAACTGTAAAAAAAAGAAGAAATAGAAGCATTAAGTGTGCAAAATGATCTTATAAATAAAAAACAATCAATAATTTATTTCTATTTCGGTTAAAGTATTCAGGTGTTATGGCGATGATAGTTATAGAAAAGTAACTAGTAACTAGAAAAGTACAGTGGTTTACCGACTTACGAAATTAGTCTGCGCCGAGAGCAGAGAAAATTTTGTTAGCCGAAACTCATTTTACATGTAATCCATCTAATCCGTGCCATGACTTCATAAATTCAGACAATTTTTTAAAAAAATTATATAATATTGGTAATAAATGTATTAAAACATGTTACATGTGCAGTTGTATAGTTTGACCTTTGGCAGATGTTTATAAAAAGGTACAGTATATAATAATATACGAACAATCTCACATGTATTGTTACCGCCATCTTGAAATGACATCTAGACAAAAAAAATTTCTAGGAGAATACAAGCTTATTTTACATCTTGGATGCAAGATCTCTAAAATGAAACAGTGTTTTTGCTGTATGTTTATTTGACATGCAAAGAAGATTACACAATTGTTTTATATACACCAGGACATCTCAATGCATGCTAGTGGTAAGAAACAGACGCTCCTTTCATATAGTGAAAATATTTTGGCTTTCAAATTTGTGTGGCGACGCATTTCGTTACTCGTAATTTTCGTTATCTAGGACATTCTTATGTCGTGGTACCACTGTACTAAATAAAGTAAATAACTAAATAAATAAAAATATACTACTTTATCTTCACAACACGTGTCTGTATTTTAAGTACCTCTGTTGGAATATCCACCAAAGCAAACTGCTCATTGAATTCAGGAGAAGATCCTGTCAGCAGTCCGACTATGGCGAGCCCTGATATAGCAATGCTCCACAGCAGGGGCCGGTTCTCAGTGAGAGACTCCATAAACGGATGACCCTGCAAAAGATAAGACCACCATTGAAAACCAGGAGGCGGGGCGTGGGGTGGAGAAAGATAGATCAGCAGACAGAAACATCAAAAGAAAGAGGGCAGTTAAACAAACAGAACTATTGAGAGGCAGAAGAAAAGACAATTACATAAAAGACAAATACACAAAGACATAACTTAGAAGTTGATAGATGGATGATAGAGGAATAACGAATGCACAAAATATAGTGCATATAGTGAGACAGAGAGATGAAATAAAATTCATGTTTTCATCTTCTTTTTTTTTATTGCACAATTATATACCTTGTAATTAATGGCGAAAGTGGCCATTTGCATGGCCATGGACATGATGTATACAGTACTATTGATGAGACTGGGCTCAAACTCCTTGTACAGATCCACAAACCTCTCTGGCCTGCAGGGAACAGAAAGTGGAACAGAGTGAAACCCAAAATTAGGGGAAAAATTTTAATAACAATATTAACAACAACAACAACAACAACAACAACAATAATAATAATAATAATAATAATAGAATTCACTAAGAACGCACATTCGTAATCCGTAATTCGTACAATTCGTAATCCGAATTTTAAAACAAATTAGCCATCTTGTGCCCTTAACTAATTGGCATTGCCCGTTTCCCCTACCGTGGTGGGCTTCTGCTCTGTGCCCCTCTGTACAGGTACACTAGGCTGAGAAAGTGAACAGCAAACTGCAGCAGAACCGTGAGGACAGTGTACAGGTTGAAGATGTTGGGTAAAGGCCTCTCTTTGGAAAGGGTCTTCAGTGGCTGTTAAAAAAACAACAACACAAAAGGTTAGCCAGAAAACATGTTACATGAGCTCTTTCACACAGCAATGCAGGTAATTTGCCAGAACAACTTTACCGGTAATGACTGTTCACACAAGCACTGCCATTCCAGCTGTTAACCAGTAAATCACCATTCACAGAGCGTTTTAAAAATACAGGTATTTTCAGTGACATCATTAACTGGCGACGCCTTTTAAACAGCTGCACCTGTGAACGCGCGAAGAGTTCCTATTGGCTCAGAGAAGTTACGCCAGCACTTCTGCGTGCTTATTACGGCAAACTTCCCCAAAAGGGCAGTTTGCCGGCAATTTGCCAGCAAATTTAATTCCAAGTTATTATATTTGGATATCTAGACAAAGATGTGGATATTTATATTTTGGATATCTATAAAACTAAATATTCTATGCATACGTGTATATATTTTCAGATACCTATAATCCACATATTTTATATATCTATATTTTTTGATATTCAGATTAATATTTAGAGATTCTTTTATTAGACTAGTACATTATTTAACTTTTTATGTGGCACTGCTGTAAAAGTTTTGTATGTTCACACATGCATTCCACCCATTTACCGGCAATTTTTTCCAGTAAGGTCTGTATGTGTGAAAGAGGTTATTGTTAGCCAAACCAGGAGCACTTCACCTTTGACCTGGAGATGAAAAGAAAGCAGCCGGCCAGCAGCAAGCCCTGAAGCGTAGCCTGAAAGTCACTGAACTTCACACCTTCCAGGTAGAGGACCGACTGGCTGTAGGCCAGAACCAGAGCATTCAGGGCCAGGATCTTAAACATCTGCAGGGTGGTCACCAGAGTACATCGCCCTTGTTTAATCACGTGACAGACTGAAGACGCACAGGAGACGGAGGAAGTGAGCGCATGGACTACACAACAGGCTTGTCTCAGTGGTCTTCTACTCACTGCACTGTATAGACGACAGTTTAGAGGTGAACGGAGCAGCAATGGAGGCGTCTCCCAGTTTCACCACTTGAATCTGATCTTCTTCCAACTCTCGCAGCACTTGACTGATCCTCTCCTATGGAATGACAGCAGAGTTTCATACCGTATTTAGGGAAATATAAGCACCCCCTGGTTTATCAGGCAGTGACAGTATAAAAAAAAAAATCAAAATATTCTAATAATAGGCAAACTCACTTTCTCTGTGAAATATACTTTCTAGAAATATACAACTTTCTAGAAAACTAAGATTCTCTTAACAATACTTCTTATAACAAAACTAATTTGTGACTCTTTTAGTTGAATAATAGATGAAAAAAAAAATAGAACCTTCGACATTATTTTAAAATGTAGTACGTATATCTATGCTATGATTCCACGTGTGGGCGTATTCCAGTTTTCATGGTTTCTCTTATGTTATTGTAGCTAATTGAATTTAACTTATTTTTTATTTCTTCCAGTGTTATTTAGCCACTGCTATGCGTCACTGCATGGAGTCACTATGCGTCACTCAAGCATTTCCAGCACTATACAGTTGTAGTAAAAAATATATTTAAAGGTCTGCCTAAATGCAACCAAAATTAAACTATCCTTTTAATCACATCTAAATAGATATTATTTACACACACTTAAAGAGAAAAACCAAGGTGTGTTTTGATTTAGCGATTGGATGTGTCATTGTCTGTCTAGTTGACTGTCGATGTTAGTTAATGTACGGTCAATATAAAACAAATGAACGAAATTGACTCGTTCATGAGTTAAATATTTTATTCAAAATTTTGCGTCTTTTTTTCTTAACTGTAAAAAGAGGGTTTTAACAGTTATCATATGTTATCATTTTATAAAAAAAAATGTGTCTGAATTTACGTGGTCTTGGAATGAATTTAGGTTTATAACATTTTTGCCTCACGACACTGCTGTCGGCACAAATTAATTTCGCAAGTTGGGGAACCACTGTATTTGTTTGTTGCGAAATAATTATAATTAAATTTTCAAGCATATTTAAGCACTTAATTTAAGATGCAAGCAGTTTTAAGGCCTTGAAAACACCAAATTGAAATTCAAGCAGTTTCAAAAATTTCAAACACCTGTAAGAACTCTGTATTCAGGAAAATTAGTTACTTATTTATTCTGAATTTGGTTGTATTAGGTATCATAGCTCTGCTAGGTGTCTTTTTTTCTGTTATTAAGCCAAAGAAAAGCAAATAAGCATGTCGGCATTCAGAAACTATTAAAGAAAAAAAAAGGATATAATGCAGGAGCACAGTGCTTCCGTTTATTTGTGATTGTTCCTGACTTAAAATGTGTAAAATGGGCGCTTATATATTTACATGCTCATTCGAAATATGCGCTTTTAAGCTTCTAAAATTGGAGATAAGGGGTGCTTATATTTGGGTAAATACGGCATATATTTAGGACACAACAGAAAATGGGTTGGAAGCCATTACATCTTGCGTAGATTTCAGAAGGACAGCTAGATCAAACAGACCTTTTGTGCAGCAAGTTGTTCTTCTCTCTGAGCCATCATTCTGTGTCTAGCACCACGGGAGCCGAGTTTCACCCCTGAAGACGAGACTACAGGTCCAAGTTTGGAATCTCCAGAAGACATCTCCTTGTCTTTATTTTTCCTCTTTTTCTCTGGCATACGCTCCGGCGCATTAGCCAGCAGAGCCACACCTGTTACAGACAGAAGAACGTCGATAGAATTCTCAGAAAACATTATGGTTTCGTAATAAGGAATTTTGCTGCCAAGTTCAAGACGCGAGATGTTTTCAATATCTGAGAAATACTTGCAGGAAATTAATTTACTGAATTCTGAGTAACGTGTAATTGAGACAAAGTTTAGGGTTTTTGTACATCTCACGTAAAAGCCAGAGATAAAAATTAGGAAGCCTTAGGTTTTTCTTTCTGACTCTTGTATGTTTTTAAATGGGTTTGTGGAACATCTCACCTATATGGGCATGTTTGAGCGCACCCACATCGTTGGTTCCATCTCCACACATCAACGTCACAAAACCCAGTCCTTTTAGACTGGTTATAACAAATTCCTGCACACAACAGAGATATTAACAATTCACACTTGAGACTACTATTTAAAAAATAATAATAAAGAAAATTAAAAAACAATTCTGACCTTCTGTTTGGGGCTTACACGAGCAAAGACTTGAATGTGTGGAAGCAGGGCGTTAAGTAAAGGCAGGTCATAGGTTAGTCTGGTCAGGCCTTCTCCAGTCACACACAGGTCATACTGCCCGACCAGGTCTGACACGGAGGGCGGAGGTAGAGGGTGGCACACAGTGCCATCTATAGACACCCACTGCCATTCATCTGCAAAGGAATTCATTCAGTGTGGAATTAGATGAGTGTTCTTTGTTCCAAAAACGTTTCTTTTCGTTTCAATTAATTTCTAAAGTTTGATTTTTTTTCCATTTAGACTTCTACGGCTGCGTCACCGCAGTTGTTGAATTTCTGGTGCTGTGATGTGGAAGGTGTTGGTCCAAAAATCATCCCCACAAACGGATAAATACACTGATGGTGAAGATGCTCCGATTCTGAATAGGCGCTCACTAAACCTCCCGTACTTCCTAGTCAACCACTGTCAATCACATTCAAGCCAGCCAATCAGAGTAAGGACCGGCCTACGCGAAACTGCCAAAAGTACAAACTAAAATTGAAACGATTGAAATAATCTAAAAAGAAGCAAAAAAAAAAAAGTTTTGAACGAAAATGTGAAGATTGCAAACGGAGAATAAATAGACATTTGTGTCTCTGAAATTAACATTTGATATTTTTGACACTGACCGGATTCCATAATTCAGAAGACATGTTTAAAAGAAATCTGAATCTCTTTACTTAGTTTTATCTTTGTAATTAACATGCTTTGGATTCAAGTGACTATTAAACTACATTTAGAAATAACGTTAAAAAGACTTTTTGTGACGGTCAGTCACACACCTTGAGTAGAGCCCTGCTGCAGAACAAGTGTGTGTGCTTTCTGGATGAAGTGAAGCTCTCGGGCCACGTGACAGGCTGTTAAAGGGTTGTCACCGGTGATCATTACAACCTGAATAGAACGACAGAACAGAAAACAGATTGAACTGAATTACTTTATTTATCCCACTAAGATGAATTTTTTTTATTTTTTTATTTTGATGGTTTCAGCAGTAACAGTGAAACAGTACAACACAAAACAGTGATGACAGGATAAAAAGACAAATAATAGTAAAAATAGAAGAAGACCAAGACGAAGAAGACAAAGAAGAAGAAGAGGAGAAACTTTATTAATCCCTCAGTGGGTAAATTCTCTCTGCATTTAACCCAACTCAGAGCAGTGGGCAAAAATAGTAAAAATTGTGCAAGGGAAAAAAGTTAAATAAATGGTGAGAATCAGCAAGCAGTGCAGCAGCGATTGGTGATGAAAGTTTGATTCACTGCAATGTGGGAAGGTGCAAATTTCATCCATCCATCCATTCATCCAATACACTAATTTCTCTCTAATATACCCATGAAGCTTACAGATCTGATCTACTCACATGGTGTGAAGCCTCTTGTATCTCTCTGATAACGGCTTTGCTGTCTGTCTTCAGAGGACAGGAAACCACCATGAACCCAGCGAAGCGCAGGTCGCACTCCAACACGTCGCGGGTCAGTTCTCTCACCTGCACAGAACTGTCCGGTCAGAAGAACCCGACAGACAGACAACTCCTCTGTGAAGTGTGAAGACCTGCTGATGGCTGAGGTGGCCCATCTCCTTGTATCCCAGGGCCAGAACTCTGGCCCCCTCTCGAGACATCTCTCGGTGCACTTTGTCGTAGCTCGCAGGACACTCACAAAACTGAAACACAGCAACATGTTTTTAAAATTATTGATTACCAACAAACTACATTATTTGATCTTTTATAGGACTTTTACTAATAGTTATATTTTAAGTCATAAAAATTTTAAGCATTTCATTCAACTACTAAAAAACAGCTAGTCAAATTTAGTTTTGAGAGTAAAATGTACTGCTACATCTTCATAAAACAAATGTTTATTACAATTAAAGCAGGTTAATTCAAATTGTTACAAAGAAAGGATGAAGGGTATTCATTAAGAGATATAATTTCAGTATGTGTATTTATAAAATGATAGATTCCGTGTAAATGTTCCAAAATGACACTTCCGCTTTGTGATCTGTGTATAAAATGTTCTACTGATATTTCAGCTGGCGCCTACAATGCTAAGGAAGTGGATTCAATTCCCAGAAAACAATGATGATGCTTAGATGTTGATGTATATAATTAAATTTGTATAAAAGCATCTGCTAAAATATGATGTAATGTACTGTATGTAAACAACATTTACGTCAACAATGTTATTTTACAATGAATATTAAGCAAAAGGTTCTAGATAGACTTACAACTACTGCTTAGATTTAAAAGTGTTAACCAAATCTACATTTTACCATTCCATAAGCAAGAGGAGGAAGTTAAAAAAAGTCAGAGATTCAGTACGCTGAATATGGATGTGATGTGAAATGAATATGATTATGCGACATGGCGTATATCTCACACCTGATCTTCCTATTATTAGGTCCTTCTGTTCGAAGGTCCTTTATTTTTATTTATTATATTTGGATACATGATATATCAAATAAATATTGACTTGAAAACCAGCTACTAATTTCATATTAGGTTGTAAATTAAATCAATTAATTAATTAATTAATTAAATTTATCGTGTCAAGCTTGAGAACGGTGCAACATCAGCTGATAGTGTCAAATCTGAGGAGACATCAAACACTGACCATGTTCTTCAGGGTCTCTGGAGCCCCTTTAACCGTTGAGATATAACAGAGTTCAGTGGAGCCCAAGCGCTCGTACGATGCCAGGACCGACATCCTCTTTAGGGCACTGGCAAAGTGAAACCGCTGATGGATCTTCAGCCCAGGAGTCTTTATGCCACGTGGAAAGACCTTTTCATCTGAAAGATTGACCAAAAGACTTGGCAAAACGCTGTAGTAGTAGCACTATAGGGAAAACGAACATTTCAGGGATATTGAGGCCATTAAAAGGTTTGCGTGGTTATTTTATTGCGTAACTAAAAGGGTGTGTGAGTGTAGTACAAAATGAAAACCACATGCAAGTAAAAATTCAAAAGCTGAAAGGAAAAAGACATCAGGTATGTTTTCTGCACTATTTGTGTCCTGCTATATAAAAGTTAATTTTATTAAAATATTTTGAAGAAAATGCAATCAATACAAGTTTCACACTAAATAGTATTTAAGCGTCCAAAATACACAACCCTGCAAAAAGATTCACTGAATTTGATCAACAGACCTGTTCCAAAATTCAATTGAAGGCCATGTTATCAATGTATATAGTCAATATCCGACTTTTTTTCTCTATTATGTTTTCAAACTGAGCATGGTAAAGTGGAAGTAGGTCAGGTAATTTCCCCCCACAGCCATAAGACTATAACAGTCGAAAACAAACCCTAGATATAAATTGGAAAATTTTAATAAAAAAAAAAAAAGACAATTTAAAAAAATAAATAAAAATAAAAAATACTTTTACACAGCAGATATTTTAACCATTCAAATGAAAACAAACCTTTGGTGAGAGCCCAGTCTGCCGCTGTCAGCATGGCCTTCTCCAGTGGATCCCCAACAAGCTGCCCATCATCAAGAGTGACCAGTGAATGACAGGTAGCCACCACCCGGTGAGTCTCTAGTGGAATTTCAGAAACCGGGGTCACTTGTTTCCCATCTCTAATAGTTAAAGGAGAGAGGATGAGGAGTGGTTGTCCTAAATAACAGACTCTTTAATAACAACAAAAACACCAAAGTATTTACCTGAGTCCTGCCACACCACAAACAACTAAGCTGTCACTAGTCAGAGTGCCCGTTTTGTCAAAACAGCAGATTTCCACTTTCCCAGCAAAGGGGATCCTGAAAGGCTCCGTGCAAAACACATCTGGAAAAAAAGATGGAGGATGAAGCAATCCAGACAAAAGCATTTAGTAAAAGCTTAGCGTCCTGGAGTCACTCACAGAGTTTGGCCAGAGCGATGAGAGATGTGTTGACAGCGAGTGAGAGCTCTATGGGTAACTCAGGCGGCACCACAGACGTGAGGATGAGGGTGCACTCTAAAAACAACTTGTACTTGTTTCTGCTAGGGTCCTTGGTCCCTGAAAGACAAGCAGAATGGATGATGACTACAGAAAAACCGGTCGTGAAGAAAGATCACCGTGAGCAGAAAAGTTACTAACCCTCAACCCAAACATACAAGGCTGCTGCAATGGCAAAAACCAACAAGAAGAGGATGAAGATGAACGTCTCCAGGTTGTTGGCCGTAACCCTCTTCACTCCAAACAGAATGGTTCTCAATAACTTGCCCTATAAAAGAAAGCACAACAAATTAGACCATTTTATATATATTACCAATGATTTTGAAATGTCTTAATTGAATACAGTGGTACCCCAACTTACGAATGTCATAGATAACGAAAATCCAGAGTAACAAAATTCTTGCCGGCAATTTCCACATCACTGACCAGTCCAACTGACCAATGTTCTTGCGAGATTACAGAAATCTCAGGGATTTTCATGATGTCATTTCAAGATGGTGGAAACCATTCATGTGAGAATGTCCGTATGTCATTATATACTGTAGATTCATAAACATTTGCCAAAGGGCAAACTAAACAACTGCTATGTGAAATGTTTTTATTACATTTATTACCAATATTTTATAATTAGAAAAATCTTTGTCTGAATTTGAATTGAACTTGTGGCACGGATTAAATAGATTACAAGCCTACGGAATTTTCGCCGAACGAAGCGGCTCTCGGCACGGATTAATTTCGTAAAATGGGGTACTGTATTACATTTGTTTTTTTTTAATTAAAAACATTAAAGAATTTTAAAAAAAGTGTCCAACAGAATCCCGATTATCACACCTGAGAAGTGTAGAAACCAGTCCGTAAGACATAAGCAACACAGCCGTTGTCCACAGCTGTTCGAGGCAAGAGTAGATTTAATTAAACAAACCAATATTCATAATTACACAAAAGAGTGATGCATGATGACACATCTGGCAGATGTGAGGTCAATCGATCAGTACTAACATTTAAGCCCGGCACTGGCTTTGAGAGGTGGGCTGTGCTGAACCACTTTGGTGCCACCAGAGATGACGTGAAGACGAGAGTCTCCGTTCAGGTCCAGAATTCTGTCAGGATCTAGATCTTCCACAGGTTCCTGTGAGGATGATTGACAATAAGTGCAAATCTGAATTGTGTTTGCTGATGCCAGAAGATCCCACCTTCATCTGAGGAACAGATTCTCCCGTGAGCATGGCCTCGTCCACAATACAGCGTCCTCTCAGCAGCAGCACATCACAAGGAACCAGGTTTTCCTGAGGAGAACGTCCTGAGGAGACATGACAAAGAGATGATTGCAAATATGATGTTGAGACAGACTATGACGATCCAAAAAACTGACCAACTGAGATGATGTCTCCAGGTACTAATTCATCGCTGGACACAGGTCTCCACTTTCGGTTCCTGTAGACCTGTTCCAAACAAAAAAAAACTCTAAACAAAACAATCAAACTGACAAAAATGGAAGATAAATTGCACGGGAGAGACCTGAATCATATAGGGTTTGTTGCCCATTCGCCGTATTTCCGACATGTTCCTCATCTGCTGCTGCACCAGAGAAGCTTCGAATGCCACAAGCATGAAGAGCGTGAAGACGCTGTAGTACCAGTACTCATCCAAACACCACAGACCAACACAAAACACCTGCAAAAGTCATAGGAATATGGCTTCTACCATCTTAAGGTGTGGTTTAAACTAAAAATAACGTACAAAAACATACCTGGAAGACAAAAAAGGGCGCTGTGGCTCGTTCCTTGAAGAGCTCCAGAAAGTCAGGCACTACCATCTCGGCACGATTGGTCCCGTATCGTTTCTCTGCGGCGCGTAACTGAGGCTCTTCTTGATAGCCTCTCCAGCTTTGAAAGTGACTCATTGGAAAGTTTATGGGAAACGCCACTGGCTGAAAATCCTTCTTCTCCTTGCTGTCATACACATAGCGGATCTTCTGGAACTCAAAGGAGAGGCTTTCTTCTCCCACTTCATCCTGCCAAAAAAAACACACACTTCTGTCACCAAGATAAACAATGGCAAGAATCCCATCATCCCAGTGTGTTAAAATTCCTGCGAAGGAAAACCGAGCACAAATCTCACCTTATCCCTTAGGAGTGGAACCAACTCAGCTGAACCGTTGTTGGGTGTCGGAATAACTTTTGCTAAACAGGCTTTGCTTGGATCCGGCTCCTGTTTAAAACAAATCAAAGTGCTCAAATCAAACTATACACGTCAAATCAGTCAGCTAAAAGACTTTGGTTTAAAACAACACATATACTCGAGTGTTTAGGTTGACATGCCTCACCTTGGAGCAGGTGAGCCAACAGTGCGCGTGCACGGACCAATAGCCAGAAAGCACCGTCAGGACGTGCGCGATCCCGAGAGCGGCGAGCGCCAGAAGGCCGGCCTCCGCATAATCGTTCGCTCCGTAAACTCCGAACCACGTATAGAACCAGGCCGGGTAGAGAAAGAGGAACGGGAGAATGGTGCCGTGCAACACGCGTGGCCTGCGACTGTGGAGCGACACTGATCTCACTAAGTCATCCGTCTGCGCTCGCATCCGCGCTCCATCAACGCCGTCCGCAGCCATATTTCCACCCTTTCTGACTTCATCCATCCTAGTGTGCCTTCCTCCGTCGGCCCTCCTACTCTCCACCTCCTCCGTGCAGGCGTTGATGGTAAAAAGGCAGCTTCACCGCGCTCCTGTCTGCCCACTGGAAAGATTTGGAACACTTTCAGAAACATACGACGGCTTCCGTATACGCAAGCACGCACGACAATGACGCAACATCCGGAACGTGTCCTTTGACTTATTGCCCTTATTATGACTTATTAAGTATCGTGGGGTCCGCTTTAAATGTATTTCATTTTTTTCATAAGAACTTGCGAACGGTCGAGAGACAAATGCACACATACTAACAAAACGACAATAACGAACAGAACAGCGATATAAAACTACTTAAATAAAAAAAGGAAAGCTTTCTATGTGCTGCTTGAAAATTGAATTGAATTGAATTGAATTGAATTGAAAAATCCTTTATTAGTCCCACAGCGGGGAAATTTCACGTCACAACAGCAAAAACAAATCCAAGCAAATAAATAAACAAACATCACCATAACGCACTGCACACATCATAATAGACAAACAAACAAACACAGACCATAAATGAACCTGCCCGTCATAAGCATAGTTCCAGTCACCAGTTTAAATTTAAGTTCAAATTGTAGAGTCTAATCGCAGCAGGTAGGAAAGATCTGCGATATCTCTCCTTCACACAGCGGGGGTGAATCAGTCTGCCACTGAAGCTGCTCTCCAGAGCAGACAGTGAGTCCACCAGTGGGTGAGAGTCCAGGTCCAGGATGGATGATAGTTTATCCAGGACTCTTCTCTCACCCACCTCCTGCACTGTGTCCAGAGTGCAGCCCAGGACAGAGCTGGACTTTTTTTTTTGATGATCCTGTCCAGTCTCTTCCTGTCTTTGCCTGAGAAAATCTTACAAATGAAAATATGACACCACGTGAAGTGGTGCGGTTCTTAATCGAAGTAATGTAATTTTATATTTATTTGGTGCCATACATTATCATGTGTCCAAAATGTTCTTAATGTTCTTACAAAAATAATAATTATTATTATTATTATTAACTATTGATAAATTAGAAAAGACATTTGTCCCTATTATTGGTTACTTTTGTTATATTATATTCCCTTGACTATTCCCTACAATGTTACTTATTTTGAATTTCCTCAGTTATACTTTATTATATAATTTTTAGTAGTGGTATATTTTAACGAAAATTATTAAATATAAAATGAAAATTATACAATTTTAAATTCAAACGTGGCAGAAATGGGCTTCCATATATTTTAGTGTTCAGGTAAGTCCAGTAAAAATAATTATGAGTGTGAAAGTGACATTGTCTTTGACTGCAGTTAATAGACTGTAATGTAACTGTAACAAACCGTAAAATGTTAAGTTAGGGTTTTTTTTTTATATACCAATTACTATTTTTCTTCAATATGTAACAATTTTGGGGTGTTATAATTTGTTTTACAGTTTTTTTTTTTTTTTTACCAATTTTTTAATTTAATTTTAATCTATTAAATTGATACAAATCGAAATCACGAAAAACGTGGGACTTTTATTCTGCACAGTTTTTTTTCCAAGTGCGCCTCTTTAAGAACGCTTACGTCGCTAAACCACTGCCCTCTATACCGGGAAACTCGGCCAATAGGGTAAGAGTAAGTGTAAACATTGACCAATCAAATTCTTCCCGGCAGAGTCTCCTCTGCACATGCTCGTGAATGTACTGTAACCAGTGGAAAAGAGTAACCTTCAAAACTAAAGGGTTTCAAAATGTAAGACGTTTGGGATTAGTATGGTCTGCTATAATTATTACTTGTTTATTGTATTATTTGTTGTTTGTTGCTTTACTTATTGCTTATTTGTCTTGTGCGATGAGAATTAACCGCAAAAAATGAAAGCCAGATTGTATTTTTAAATCTTCCAATCTACCTGTATTGCTAATGTCGGTTTGTTTGATTAGCTTTGCAGCCATTCAGTGTTTTTGTTACAGGCAAGTTGCCATGAACATCACAACCAAATACTGCCAGAAGGAGCTGGATCATTACGGTTCCTGTGTGGCGTCCAATCCATCTTCATGGCAGGAGAAATGTCAGGAGCTGAAGCTGAAGGTGGCTCAGTGCACGTCCTCGCAGTACGTTCATCAATCCTAAGCGTTTCTCTACCTTGTGTCATATTCCTGTGCTTAATGTTTCATTTTAAATATGTATAATAAGGTATCAAACCTATAGTTTATTTTAGGAATAATAAGGATTATTTTGCTTAATGGTTTGCTTTTTCTCTGCTTAATGCAGTTTCTCTGTCTCTCTCTCTATTTTAAAATATAATACTATTTTATTTATAGCATAATATATTAATATGTAATTGTATAAACAATGTTTTAGTAATTTGAGACAGTATTCTCATTTTAAATTATTTATTAAATTAAAAGATCTGTCTGTCTGTTTGTCTATATTTTCTTGAATATTTTATAATTATATGTTAAACATGTGACGTTGTATATAAAAAAAAAACATTTGAACAATAACAGTAACTGTTATTTAACTGATATTTAACTGAACAAATGTTTAAAATCAAAAGGTATCCTGTGTTGATAATTCACAACACTATACGGTAAAAAGCAAATACACTTCACATACAGCTAAAACATGTAAGGAATAATATTCCAATTGTTCAGATTGTTATTTTTGTTTTCTAAAATATAATAATCTTTATTGTCATCATAGCATTCTACAACAAAATAGACGGCAGTGTGTTGTACTTACTTATCTTATTACCTTGTCTTTGTCATTTGATTGCAGTCCAGTGATCAGAAAGATCCGGACAGACTGTGCCGGCGAGTTCTCCGCATTCGAGCGCTGTCTACGAGAGAACCAGAGCTCGACCGAAACATGTCAACCTCACATCACACGCTTCCTGGCCTGCGCCGAGACCGTCGACATCACAGAACTTGGTCAGTCATGATTTCATAATCCTGAAGAGAGTGAATGTGATTAAATATAAATATGTTAAACACAGATTAAAACTGGAATTCTTCATTTTTCACAGGAGACCCTTCACCTCAGCCCACGTAGATGTGCTTTTCTCCCTGGACAATCTGTCTCATGCATAAATACTGAGAAAATCAGTCACGGATGTTTACTTTTTTTCTGCAATTCGTAAGAAAGAATAAAAACGTTTTTTTTTTCATGTTAATTGTCAGATTTTTAAAAATCTACAGTGACACTGCATGTAGATTTTTTTTTCCGCTAAATACAAAAGGCAAATCATTGTACAGTAAAGTTCTTCAAATTAGCTAAAATGTATTTAGGGTTGTGTACAGACCAGTGTCTAGTATTATATTATATAATCACCACTCACATCCACACACACTTGAGTCGGCGTACACACACAACTGACTCACTGAATTCCTTTTGTTGTATTTAATGATCACTTTGATATAATTTTTTACAAATTTCCACTTTTGAGGAATAATAAAATAATTCTGTGCCTGGATTATTGATTCGAATCATGCATTTTTTTATATGTTCTAGTTTCTGAAATGTATTTCCTAGTTAATTATTCAATTTGTATACAGTATATTTAAAATGTCATTCAATTCTGACTCACGTATTAATAAATTATTTATTAATAAATGAAGTATTAATAAATTGGATTCACGTTTTTTTAAGCTGCATTTTTTTTTATTTACGATATGGTGGTTTGTGCACATTATGATGTCTGTTTCCTGTTGTTAAAAAAAAAAAGTTCAATAAAAATAAATTTTCAAAAAATGTCATTCAATGTTCCATCATTGAAATTTCTTTTTTTTCTTAAAACAGTTCCAGTATTATCAATTTGTAATTTCAGTATGTCAATTAGTTTGGCCATTCCCAGTGCATTTCAATTCTAGAACCCACTTTCACAGGCCCATGACGCAATTATTTTTTGTTTTTGTAAAATATCTAAAAAGTAAAGTTTCAGTCTAGAATGAGTTCACACTTTCCCCACTTCTTTTAAGTCTGATCTTGGCATAGTTGTATAACATTAACCCAAAGAATGCAGATGTGTAAGATCTCCCCCACACGTCTGGAACTTTCCAGAACAAAGGCGTTTGTGGGGAGGTAGTAGATTAAACCACGGGAGGATGAGACCTTTGCAAGCCTTTGACTGGCCAGACGAACGAATTCTTCCTCGGACAAACTTGAAAAACATGTCAAGATGAAACATCAATAACCAGCATAAATCACAGCAGCCAGTCGTGACAGTGTTTCAAAGCACAAGTTATATTTTAAAACCAAGAGCACTATTCACAAAAACATTCACAGAGCATGAAAAAACCCCTGGAGGACCATTCACCTCCAAAATAATGCAACCCGGTCCAGTGTCACATCCTTCAGAGCTCAGAGAGTCCAAAAAAACCAGTGTCCAGTGTTTGAGAAGCAGATGGTTAGCGTCCGCTGTAAAATCTTCATTATAAATAATACATTTCACAAACACAATGTGTCATGCTGCAACTTAAATATTCCAATGGTGTTTTCGCCTTAAAAGTCAATTACGTTAGAAAAATGAAACGAAAAACTAGCCACATAGCAACATTGCTAATTACATTGCTAACAGCAGTCTAGCGACACACATTTTTTTTAGTATAGTACAATCAAGCACGTTTAGCAACACTATGCCAGTGTAGATGTTTTAGAACATTTATGGAGATATCTGTGCTGCTTTTCCTCACAATACAAAAGAAATAGATCCTGTGCAGTCAACCCTGTGTCCCGAACACTAATCGACAATGTGTCACAGCCACACTGATTTGTTTCTCAGCCCAAACTTCTCACGATCTTTGGGATTTCAAGCTGAAGGGGCTATATTCTTATAAAAAATGTAAAAGGCTTGGTCGTTTTAAATATTTAAAGAATATTACGTTTTCAATATACAGCTTTGCAACTGCAGTTTACATTACAGACTGGTCACCTCCAAATTAAATTGAATTCTGTTGCACGTGGCATCAACAAGGTTTACTAATAATTTATTTTAACAACATTGTGCCTGGTGTCGGTGTAATTGTATGGAATTGTAATTCTTTCCAATTTGAAAATTGTTAAATTGAAAAAAATGCGCTTACTTGCCCTTTTATAAATGACATATTGGAATGGTGAGAAGGAAATTCGGCAAAAACTATATTTGGGGGCAAAATTATGAGAAAATAAAAAGAACAAAGCAAAGTTTGCACAGCTAAAATTTGCATTTGTTAAAATAAAAAAAATACACTGGAGTTTCAGTGAATTGAAGTTTCCTTGATGAATTTTCCAGAGAGCAACTGATTGAATATATACATACCAAAGAAAAAAATTTATATGACATAAAATCAGATAAAGCTGTTGATAAGTCAATATATAGAATGTGATATATTATTAATTCCTATGTAGAAAGGCCTTGTGTGATGAGCTGCCATGACTGAAAATTAGGATGAAATGCTTGTGATTGGTCACAAAATCCAAAAGTTTCAGCAAATTTCCCCTTGGGTTTACGTCACATTACCGTAAATGTTTAGTATTTGAAACGTGCATGTGTGATTCAGTAGTTTGGCGGTGAAAGATTCTCTGAGGCTGTGATTTCTATTGGCGGACTCAGGGTTTCAGGAAGGTCATGAGGTAAAATAAGAGTTTTGCATGGAGTAAAGGCGATCGATGGGGTTTCCTATTCGCCCAGCAAGGATTGCGTTGTCCGCAGTGGTCAGGAGACAGTCCCCCAGATGACTGAGGCTTCCATCACTGTCCAGGTCATGAAACACAGCCTCGGAGTCTGCAGACGTACACATACACACTCAAGGCAAGTAGAAAACAAAAAGCATGACTGATGTGAATTAAACTCTAAATTAAGTTTTTCTCCAAAAGTGATAATTAACAACAACAACAACAACAACAACAACAACAACAACAACAATAATAATATCTAGCACACACACAATACAAAAATATTAAATTAATAAGCTCATTCGAAGCACTCTAGTTTTATTGTTACAATACTTATATAATACATTATTTTTTTTAGATTATTATCTAAATATAGTGTGTATATATATATATATAATTAGTTTATAGTATATATAATTAGTATTATATATATAATTAGTAATTAATATATGTATATATACTGACATACTCATATATATAATATACAATCAATGTGCAGTATTTATAATTATTTTATAGTAGTGAAATACTGTATATCAATATCATAATAAATCAATAGAGGAAAAGTCTCACTGTGTTTGCTACACTTCAATTGCAACACTTCACATGGGACAGGCTGGTGATTTGGGCATTACATTCTATGCATTCAGGAGTTATAGGTACATATGTCATGTACACACATTTAAACTATATGTACATACATTTCTCATCCTTACCGTAAGAATGCATCTGTTCTGGGCCGAGCTGTGGCGGTGTAAGCCCGTGTCTGAACGGCTCAGACCCGTAAATGTTTGGATCCAGAGCCAGCAGTTGTTGGCGAGGAATTGAGGAGTATGAAAGCAGCCCGTCTAATCCGTGACTGCTGGAGCCATCTGTGGAGAGGCAAAGTGCCGTTCACACCTTCTAGCAAGCCGCTTCACACAGTGGCTGCGTCTCACCCTCACTGTCGTCGTTACTCTGGCGCCCCCCTCTGCTCGGACCCCTCCTGCTCCCCCCCATCTGCTCCTGCTCCTGCTGCTGCTGCTGCTGCTGCTGCTGTCTGCGAGCGATCTTCTTCATCTGATACGCAACCACATACTTTACTTACTTCTCCTGCTTTTCTAACACTTTTCCAATCCCCCCATTGCCCAGAAATTGCACAGATTCAGAGTAATATGCTTTTGAAAAACAGAATGTATAAATAATAATTACATTCAAAATTCATATTTAGTATCCACGTTCATTTACCTCATATTACGTCTGATCCTTAGTGAACTTTGAATGCCTAAATTATTTTTAAATTACAAGATTGTATTATTAAATTATATTCGTTTCTGTTGCCTATTCGGTACAATATTTGTAAATTCCAGATATGAGAAATAAACTTATTTCGGAAACATTCAAGCTTTGATAGAGTACAATAGTTTTTATTCATGTCTTGTGTTTAAGTATAAAGATAAAAATATTTTAATTTTATGTTTTAATTTAAAAGGAGAGTATGATTGAAAAAATTCCATGTGTGGCATAATTACGGTGGCAAAAAAAAAAATGAAAATGAATAAATACGTAATTGAATTTTTCCACTGTGGGACTAATAAAGGCTATATTCATTAATTCCAATAAATAGTTAATTATTTAATTAAGTGTCTCCAAAAAGGCTGGCTTACCTTTGCTCTCTGGTTTTGGAACCACACCTGCACGACTCTCACGGTCAGTCCGGTCTCAGCGGCCAGAGTTTCTCTCACCTGTGAAGACGTATGAGAAGCATAAGGACTTGTGTTTTCTTCACTTTACATGGATCACCCGAGTCATATTTTTGTATTTTGCTTAGTTTATTGTATTTTATCTTTTTCTTAATTTTCATAGTTTTTCATATTTTATCTTGGTATATTTATTTTGTATTTTATTGTAATTTTATCTCTTATCTTTTTATTTGATCTCTTTCTCGCATGCACCCCACACCCACCCCATGTTAAAATGCTGGACGATTGGAAAAATAAATTTCATTGCATGTTGTCTGATGTATAATGTTTATCTGACAATTAAATTTGAATATGAACTTTGACTCCTGATGTGCCCTGCGATGCTGACCTTCCGGCAGGGTTTGGAGGACACCTCGAAGGAGGCCTTAAAGGCTCGACGCTGCTGCGTGGTCAAGATGGTACGTGGCCTCTTAGATCTTTTATGCTCCTTCCCATCATCGCCACCTTTGCCTCCGACCGAGACTCCGCCACCCTCTTCATCTTCACTTTTGACTGCACAGGGAAGACAATCGTAAGACACCCAACAGAAGAGGTCACAGAGGTCAACTCACCAGACTCAGTGGGCGCAGGGCTGATGGCAGCCAGCATCTCTCTCTCCTTCTCATAGTCTCCCCGGCAGAGCAACTGTCCTTCCTTCAGCACGAACTCATCGCCCCTCTGGAGACGTCGCTCGCACTCGCAGCAGCTGAAGCAGCCCAGGTGATAGACCTGTCCCAGCACGCGCATGATAAGCTCCGAGCGGCCAATCGCCTGCAGGCACGAGCTGCACTTACGCACAAACAGCCTGGAACACACGGACAAGGTGATTAATGCAGTTTTTCTCTGCGACACTGGATGGCAATATTTGACAACAGGACACGTCAAAAAAAAACAAACATTGACATTTATTCCTAAATGTTAAGCAATTGGTATTTGGTCAGCACGTGTCCGTCGGGAATCCAAACCGTGATGGTGTTGCTGGGGAAATGTCAAAACTTCCAGCCATTTTCAATTACAAACCGGAGGAATTACACTGCAAAATCAAACAAACACATCAAGATGGTAATCGTCAACAGCACAATGGCAGAATGTTGTTCACTTTCCCAAACTGGCTTTTCACTTTTAGCTCATCACCATCACAATCCGTCAAAGATGCAGCACTGTCACCATTAAACCCTCGACAAACCCTTTGTTTTTTCCCCTCCGCTCTCCCCTCCTTCACCGGTTGATATTTTCTGCCAGAATTCCCGGTCCTCCCTCCCTCTCTCCCCAGCTCCATGAAACTAATAAAGACAGGATTAATTAGATTGTTGTTTAAACAGTGCGATGCCCAGACAGACGCTGTAAACTCATAACCAGGGATTGAGGATAGCATGGGGTTAATCTCTCTCTTTCTTTTTCACACACTCAAATAAACACACAATACTCCTGCACACACACACACACACACACACACACACACACACACACACACACCGTTAAAGGCCTGCACGTGGGCTCTGCGACATATAGACCGGTACCACATGCACTTATGGCATCGATCGGAGACATTTCATCAACCCAAAGCTGCTGTTCGCGACAATTGTGTATCAAAAGCAGTGTCAAGTTACACACACATGTGCGCGCACACAACGTGCAAATACTCCTTGCAGATTTTTTTGAATGATAAGTTTCTAAAACTGTGTGAGCTATTGATGTTATATGAAAGTTGAACTCACTTGAGCTGCTCAGCATTCACATTAATTTAGAATAAAAACATCAAATTAATTTTTATATAAAACTCAGGTCTCTCATTCAGCTAATATGAGTATCACTGTTGTGTAAACAACAAAAACATTAACATTTTGTCAAAATTGAGGATTGAGAAGATATGACCGGTTCAGGAGTCAATCTATACTTGATGAAATCCTGGATATACACATACATGCCACTCCACAAAGCCATAAAAAATTATTGAGAGCCAAATATCTCAAATTAATGTATAGTTGTGTAGAAGTAAGGCTGTAAACAGGGAACAGGCGTGAGAGCTCGAGATGAAGGTGTTGTATCAGAAATCTGCCGAAGGAAGAGTCAGCCAGGTCCACACTTTATATCCTCTAATCTGTGAGGATGTGAGGAGCCTGTCCGAAACGCAGCTGCTGCAGCTAATCTGTCTTCATTCATCTGCCAAAAATGCCAAATTACCCAAATCACCACTTAATTCACTGACATCAAAGAACACCAGCGCAAAAGTTAAAGAGCAACTGACAGAGATACTGCATGTCAATAAGCGTGTGGTGAAAAAAACTGTTTTAGAAAGCGGGAGATAGAGAGAAAGAGAGAGAAAGAGAAATAAAAAAAAGCATGAGGAGACAATGAAACACAAAAAAAGACAGAATGACACAGAGAAAGAAGAAAAGAGAAAGAGACAAAAGACAAAGAGAAAATAGTGAGATAGAAATACAGTAAACAGAGAAAGACATACAATGAAAGAGATAGAGAGAGAGACATACACAAGTCAGAGAAAAAGAGAATCAGAGAAATATACGTATAGAAAACGAGACATAAAAAGACACACACATTCTCTCTCCAACACACACACACACACACACACACACACAAAGAGAGAGCAACAACACATGAGGATCACAATTAATGACAAGATATATACCAAAGTTTAAATTTTGTTTTTATTTATTTATTTTTAATAAATATTTAACAAATACCATTTATTTGGATAAATACATGAAGCAAAAAAGATAATTTACCTATTGAATCTTAGCAACATCAATGAAATTGTTAATACACACAAAAAGTTTTAAAGAAGTCCATAGATTTTTCTGCAAATACGGTATATTCAAAACGTTTATAAAAAGTATTTTACACTGCAAATGTTTTTTTGCTAAATGCTCTAGAAGTGTAATATAATCCATCAAAACCAACAAAAAAAGCATCTGATTTTATTATAAACAATTAAGAGACCAGCGCAAAAACTTAATTTAAACAACGACTCACATAAACCCATTTATGATGCTGTAGTTAAAAAAAAAAATCAATGCAAGAAATCAATGCAAGAAAAAAATAATGATAAATGATTATTAATAAATTCTCATTTTTCATCAAAACAGAAATGTTGCCTATAGTTCCTTTTGGATCAGAAAACAGTTGGCTGGAATCTTCTTAGCATTGACAGAATTATCAGCACAATGTACGCAAAATCTCTTCAGGTGTCATTTTAATATCGATTTACATGAAAATTTACTCCACATCATCCAAAGAGCGCTGGGTGTCAAATCCTTGCGTGCATGCATTATTTAAATCAAACATTTACCTTGAGAGTTGCCAGCTTTATCTCAGTGTATCTTTGTTTATACGTGGCGCAGTATTTAAATCATACATGCGCTCATAATTGCGCGGGATTGTGTGTGCGTCTACAAGCGAGTGAGAAAGAAAGAAAAAAAAAGAGCGAGCGAGCGGATATTGCTGTGAGGAAAGGTGGCTCGGAGCCAGGGTTCAGTAATCACATCATCTTCTTTTATTAAATCTCACTGCACTGCTTCTGCGTTATTAAAATCTCCCAGCATTCCCCACAACCCGCTCCCGCCACCCTTCCTCCCCGACACGCACACGCCAATATTCACAATGATGAAATATGAGAAAACCAACAGGTAGCTGATAAAAATGTACACGTCGGATCAGCTGCGCGCTGGAGAGAAAGCAGGTTCTGGTTACCTGCGCATATTACACCGGCACAGTCCTCTCACCTTCAAAACAAATCGGCTTGTTGATCAGCCGGGATGTAGAGTGAACATTTTCCCTGTAAAAAAGCGATAATCTGTGGTTTCCAGCGGAATACTGTAAACGTTTCCCTATACTGTGTTTTCTTTTTCAATTTAGAATGTCCCTGTTTTTTTATGGTTTCAGCACAATGCTCAAGCTGCCATATCTTCCCATGGTGCAATGTAAAAAAAAACACTGCCACTTGTTTTAAATAGAAAAAACTGTGTTTTCCTGTGAAATATTCACATACAATGTGCTTTTACAGTTACAAAAGCACGGCAACCTTTTTGAAATAAAATAAATCAAACGATGCTCAACTTTCTCAATGTTGACTTCTGGTTCACACTGGTGACCCACATGGACTTGGTTTCAATCGACAAACCAGCACTGTCGGAGATTTCATGAACAACAGAGCCAATTGCAGGACAGCGCTTTATATTTTAACTTGAACTCGAAATCAAAACCAAAACCACCAAAACACAACAGCATTTACAGTGACAGAACACGAACAAGATGCAGTGTAAATACAAAACTCACTAGACTCTGAACAGGAACTCAATCTATTACTTTTTGGCTAATTTATTTTTATTTGTGGGTCACGGGAGCTGGATCTAATTGCAACAATTCTTGAAGGCGAGACACATACCATAGGTAGATGGCCAACCAATCACAGAATGGGACATAAAGACACACTCTCACTCGGACTTAGGAATCACTTTTCCTTGTGCTCTGCATTTAACCATCCAGTGAAGTTAAACACACACACACACACACACAAACCCTGGAGCAGTGGGCAGCACGCAGGGGGCATGTGTCTTGCTCAAGGACACAGTTGGTTCACTACAGTACACACCAGATATTCACATCTGCTATTCACAGTCGGTGTATAATTAATGTGATTATGAATTTCCAAGGATTTGCTTAATAAGAACATTTTTCTACTTTTTTTGTTCTAAGAACAAAAAGAAAAAGCATTTGATTTAGGGAACATGCTTATAATGAAACATTGACACAGAATATAAGAAACAAAAAGTTTGGCCCGTCGATCTTCTTTCTTTCTTTCTTTCTTTCTTTCTTTCTTTCTTTCTTTCTTTCTATCCATCTATCCATCTATCCATCTATCCATCCATCCATCCATCCATCCATCCATCAACCTACGTATCCATACATTCCTCCAAGCTATATAGTGTAAATAAATATACACAGTATACTGTACCAGTCATCCATCCATCCCTCCATTTTCTATCCCTAACTCCATTTCTGGGTCACGGGGAGAAGGCAACCAAGAACCAACTCCTCAATACTGGGCCTGAGGCAGGACTATATATACGTACCATATATTACATCATTTTACATTTTTATTTTATATAAAAAGACATTCATATTTAAACACACACACACACACGCACTTCTTTCACATTTTTGAGGTTTTGACGCACCGACACTTTGGATTTTGACCACAGCAAAATGACACATGATGAAATCTGATGTCCTCGACTGATGTCTCGCACAGCGACTCACAGTTATTGTACAATTTCCAGCTGACTGACGTTAAAAACACTCGCTGATTTCCTGCATCCCTAGATACTCCAGGTTGCTCAGACTGACAGAATGAGCGTGTAGAGTTGTGTTAGGTGTGAGTGTGTCTACGAGTGTGTGTTTGGATAAAGCAGCTAATCCCCAGGCCACCGGGACGCAATATCCTGTCAGCCAAATTCTCATTTCCTGTCTCTCTGTGGCAGGGTGAGCGAGGGGGGACGGGGGAACGGTTGCCTCAGAAACAGAAGATACGGCAGCCCTGTTTGAGGATATCTATGGCATTTCTCCTATCTCACCCCCACCGCACGTTTCATTTTTTTGCCGTTCTTCTTTTATTATCTCAGATTTAATAAAGCCAAGGCAAGCAGCTTGTTCTGCCATGAAACATTTATTAGCCGGCTGTAATGAAATTGTTGTGCGGGAGGCGAGGTGATGGAGATCATCACGCATTATGCAAAAACAGTGGCAATATTAGAAGAGAAGACACCTCAAGTTCATCTTTTCTTTTCTTCTCTTCTCTCCATCCACTTTTGCTCTCCTCTCTATGGCCTTTGGTGGCCTTGAGGTCACTGGTCATTCTGCTCACTTTCCTCCATTCCCTGTATCCTTCAGATTTACAAACCGTAGGCCTTGACTGAGAGCTGATACTGAACTTGAAGTAAACTCATATTCACTATAATTTTTAGTTAAACGTACTAAAAACGCAAAAGTGATTCCATGCCAAAAAAAAGTTAGATCTTGTTTTTTTAAATTTTATTCACCTATATACAAAATTATATAAAGCACAATATATTTGTATATCATACAAATGTATCATTTGTATATCATTTGTATATCACACATATATCATTTTAATCTGTCAATAGCCCCATGAGCGGGCTGTAAACGAGGACTTGTAACTGTAAATGTTTGACAGTAAAACCTCCTCATAAACATTCTAAAATATATTTAACACAACATGACAAACCAAGACACCCAGCAACCAGCCTGAACGCCAACATAATAAAGAAATATACAATAAATCATAAAGAAGCCTCTACAGACACTCAAATATAGAAATAACTAAAGAAGACTACAAACGGCAAAAAGCTTTAGAAGAATTTAGAAAGAAGAACACAAACAGCCTTAGCTTTTACACAAAGCCATTATCTTATATCGTCTCTTATAGAAACAAAACAAAAACCCTAAAAAACAAAACCGTGCTAGTAACAATTGATCATAACAGAAAATGGCTGACCAAAAGAAACGAAAACTGACTCGTGTTTCTGTCTGCAACACCAGAATCAACCAGTTGTGGTTATAATATATATTAACTTATCATCCAGTAACCAACAGATCACAATACAACCAAGCTTCTCAGGGTATTAGCAGTGGCAATAATGATGCTTGCCTCGCAAACACAAGAGGCAAATCCGTGTTCTCCAGCAGATCCCGTGTGTCACATTCCGCCCTGACTGTACAACAACTCTCTAACCACAGCACAGCATGTTCTCATATGCCGAGCAGCATAATTAGCCGCGTTCCCAATCAAGACCCATTCACCCCCCCTTCCCACTGACACAAAGAGATGGCAAACAGTGAGATGATTAAACAAAATTGGGGGATAAATGGAGAGATAAACTGATTGGTGTCATCACGGCTATAAATCTCAACAAGTAGAAAATGAAGTTTGGACCAGAAATATTATTAGAAAGCAGACAGTGATGGACGAGCCAGAGGCGAGCCGGGCAGGGAGAGCAAGGAAGGACAAAAGGAAGGTGAATATTTCCCAATTAACCATTACAGTCCTCGTAATGATGATTCAGATATATTCTGCTAATACGGTGCATCTTTTATTGCAAATAATTAAAGCCTGTGAAGCTCAAGATGCCGCTGCTGTTTGTGAAAAAGCTGAAAAAAAAATCTCATTCATGATTTCTTTCTGCCATGGGCCTTCAATTTCTTTACACACTTGGGGCTGTTTTAGGTCTGTTTCCCACCCTGCAGTGTGATGTATTAAATATAGTGCTTCTTAAATATCCGCTCCCCCAGCGTCGGATCTGGTGGGCCGCAGAGACCCTGACTGTAGGGTCATTTTCTGCCTGAGAAGCAGGCACCGTACCCTGGGGCTGAGAGCCTTTATTGGTCTGGGACTGGTAGTGATGGAAGCTTGACGCCTTGTGTTGTCATCAGTCAAGAAGAGAACGTTCCGCAGCGTTTGTCATATTACAAGCACGTGTGGGTTTATAGTTTGAAATTGGTTTCAAAAGATATGAAAATAATGAATTGTGCATGAGAGTACAATAAGACAATAACGCCAGGGACTGGGAAAATTAGCATCAATGAAGAGCATGAAAGTTTACTGATGAAAATTCTTCTGATAAAACTGATAAAAATACTGATAAAAATCTTGTTTTAATTTTTTCGTTTTTTCTAGTCTGCAGCCAAAGGCCCAAAGGCCCGCTCCGTGACAGAAAAAACTGCTTAGAAAACGAGATGGATAGTATTAACTCCACTGGCTCAAGTTCAAGTTCAGTGCATTTGTAAGGCGCTTTTTACAGTTACAACTGTCTCAAAGCGCATGTGTGATTGTTGCATTTTTTAAATTTGTTCGTTGATGTTAATAGCTTTGACTATGACCAGTGAGCAAGCACAGATGCGACAGTGGTCAGGTAAAAAAAAACGTCTAGGACAGAAAGCGAGGAGAAAACCCGGAAGAAACCAGGAAGAACCCGGCTCACCCGGCTGGTGCCAGTCTCCTCTGGCATTCTAATTCACTGGTTATCCACTGGTGGAGGCGCAGGATTCGAACCTGAACACTTTGGTGGCATGTCCAGCTCCCAACCACTAGGAAATAACCTCAGGGTCATTTTTAAAGATACATTAGCCCGAGGCGGAGCAAACACCTGCTGTGGGCTGTGCAGAAGAAAAGAGTCTGGAAGTGGTGGGCGCTGATGGACATCCGGAGGAAAACACAAGAAGACATTGTTGTGTGTTCACTCAAGGTCATCTGAAGAACGACGTGCCAAGTCTCCTCCACGAATACACTTCATACCACTGCAGCCTTAACACGTGTGTGAATATCATCCAAAAGAACAACCAAAACAGCTCTTGGAATAAAGTGGCCACTCTGATGCTGAAGAGTAAACGGATTGTAAATGAAAATGAAATTAAATGGAAATCAATTGAATTGAAATTAATCGAGTGATTACCAACAAACACACAACAGCAAGTCGAACCATTATTTTAACATCTTCTGATCTCAAAACAGTCTTATTTGCGTGAGTAAAGGGTACTTGAAAACCATACTTGAGTAAAAAATATGAATACCTTATCGAATAAATTGCTCCATTACAACTTACAAGTCACCATTTCTAAGAAAACTTTAGTATTGTAGTGAATTAGGCTCAAAAACACCACAAAAAGCAAAAGAAAAGCAAGAAACTCTTTACTCGTAAGGTTTATATCCTAATATAGAAATTAAATTGGCACAAAAAAGTGCAACCAATAATTCATGTTCACGTTATTTGGCTCATAAACAGCATCCAGTACTTTAATTTGCCTACAGATGGCGATGGTGCCTCATCTGCCAAGAAATTAACCATGGTAGAAAAAAAGCTGACTTGTCACGCACATTTACAACGTAAAAAAAGTAACAATAGGTGTCCATTCAAATGTAGTGGAGTAAAGAGTACAATGTAGTAAAGTAGAGAGTAAAAGTTGCTTAAATTTTCGTTACAATTGAGTACAAGTACAAATTAAAAGTAATTAAAAGAGTAAAATTAGCCAAATTACTTAAAGTACAGTACAGTAACAAAGTCCATTTACTCAAGCACTTTACATCACTGCTTATGTGGTCAACTTAGCTAAACAACAATTCAGCTGTGGATAAGATTGCTTTTTAGGAATTGTATTTGTTTACCGGCAGATATTTGCAAAATAACCTTTCAGATTTCCTCCAGGATTTTCTCCTTGTGTTTTGGCTATTTTTAATACCCGTGACTCTCTGATCTCCTTCAAATGTCAGCTTCACCGGGAGTGTTCGCATCGGCGTCTGACACTACTCACAACAGAGATAACAGGCCACAAAGTCGTCCTTCAACTGACCACAATCCTGCTGATGTCACTGGGAAATTATGGCGGCTGAGAATCTCCCTCCGACACAGACTGATACTGAGTGATTCACCGGAGAACCAGCCATTCACAACACAACAAAGGTTTCACTAGCAAATCAAGAAAACCACTAGTTTATACACACACACACACACACACACACAGACACACACACACAAACATATACAGTATATACACCAGTATTTATACTATATATAATATATGAATGTATACATTTCAAGTAGATATAAGTAATAAAAAACAATTACCTTAAAAGACATAAATTTAACATAAAAAATGTATATGATAAAATGTGAGAGCACCAAACCATTTTTGAAAAACTATAATAAGAGGAAAATAAATTGGACCACAAAGGAAAAAAGGAAATATATAAACATACATACGTGTGTGAGTGTGTGTGTGTGTGTGTGTGTGTGTGTGTGTGTGTGTGTGTGCGAGTGAGTGTGTGTTTAGAGGGGGTTTATATTAGTATATACATATATAGTAATATTGCTTTTTTGAATGCATAATTTGATTCATACAATAACTCATACATTTTACAGACACATGGTATTTATAATTGCTTTACTGTTTAACTTTCTTCTTTGTGTTCATTTCCACCTTCTTTATGTTCCCTTTAAGAACTAAATGCACAATGCTTTTCTTTGTTGAACCACAGGAATATGTGGCAGTTGTGGTCCAGCGGTTGGGAGTTGGACTTGCCACCCAAATGTTTTCCGGTGGTTTCCACAATGTGTGTCCTTGAAGAAGACTCTGACCCCCTGACATACCCCCTGGCACACGCCTAAGCGCTGCCCACTGCTCCGGGTTTGTGCGTGTTATAGGAAAGCTTGACATAATTGCATATGTGCTTGCTCACTGGTCATTGTCTTTGTTTTTGTCTTTGTCTTTGTCTTGTCAAAGTCTCAGTGATAATCATAGCCATTTACTTAACACTAACAACCGGACGATCAAATGAATTAAAAGCAATCAATTCTCTTACATATTTACACATGCACTTTGAGACTGTTAAAACTGTGAAAAGCGCACTTACAAATGCTCAGAACTTGAACTTTAACATAAGAGTTTTTCAAGCTGTAAGTACAAATGTGTAAATAGTGTCAGTGACTCCTACTATACCAGGGGTGGCCAACCCGTGGCCCTTGAGCCTCATGCGGCTCTTTAACTAGTTTCATGCGGCTATTCAGGAGCTTTCAATTGACATGAGTCAAATATGCACACAATGTCAACTGTTGAAAATAACTAATATTATCATGTTGGTGTGGTTATTTTCAATAAATCTGGCTGAGCAGTGGTCTGTGTGTGCGTGTGTTTGTGCGTGCATACAAGATTAAGGAATTGGATGATGTTTATGTGTGTATGATGTGGCTCATTGCAGCTCTTTGTGGCTCTAACACAGAAAAAAGTGGCTCTTAGTTTCTACTATAGCATCAACGTTCAAAAAAAATCTCAAAGCGTAACTGGAAAACCCGGTCTATATCAAAAAAAGAATACAAGACTAGGATTTGAGGAATGGATGGATGGTGATATACGTTAGACTTACTTCTCATAATCATGTTTGCAGTAAAGCAAGCGGTCCCGGCAGTAACAGGTGCCACTCAGCGCACTGCGACACACCGCACACTTCACACAGCTCTCGTGCCAGGACAGCTCATTCACCCGCAGCAGGAAGCGGTCAGCGATGGGCGACTCACACCCCGCACACACCTCTCCACCGCCAACATGTTCTGATGGAGGACAAAGCAGCGGTCAGTGAAAATGCGTTCAAGCTAAAGATTAAAATGCATTATTTATTTAATATTAGCATTTGTGTGATGTGTCGAGAATAATATGAAAGGATGTATTGTGGGTGTGAAAGCCATGAAGATGTGTTCCTCACCGTAAGGTGTGGCAGAAGGAGCCTGTTGAAGACATGACTGGTTTTCCTCTGTTTTCATTCCGGTTCGTTCTTCTTTGGAGTGCTGACTGTAACAAAGCAAAACATGAAGACAGAAGAAACATGGACACAAAACTAAATTAGCTGTACATGGAATTAATGTTTGCTGCACACCGCTAATGAATATGTCAAATTGGGCTAAAAGCTTGAGCTTGAGCTTGTTGAAAAAAAGCTAAAGCTTGTTGAGTGCTAATAATAATAATAATCATCATCATCATCATAAGAATGACAATATACATCTAAATCGCTGTCATTACATTTGTTATCCCTGTTTTTATCTAATCAGTTTTTTTTTACTTTAACGCTTTGTTAATTATATTATTTTATAACTCGGTGTTATAAGGACATAAACAATACCGCGTTTTTAGAGATGCGCCGGAACTTTATTTGTTTCGACGTGTGTTCGTTTGGCAGAGACTGTTCGTTTTGTCCCCGCGGTGTTTCATTAAGCCCGTGGGTGGTTGAGGGACTGGATTTGGCTCCTCAGGTAAAAGAGCCGCGATACTCGCGCACAACAAAAGAATGCAAAGATAAAATTTCTACTTGGATCAAAAGCCATCAATCATTTTATAACAAATATAAATGATCCGTTTACTTATGGACGTCAGAAATAAAAAAAAAGCGATTATATTTAACAAATAATTGGCTGATCTTCAGGTTGATTTATAAAAACAGCCGAATATAATAATAATAATAATAATAATAATAATAATAATAATAATAATAATATAATTTGGATCTATATAACAACGCTGAACAACATTTTGACAACTAGAAAAAAATTAAAAATGTACTATTTATTATATTAAATATTAAATTTATACAATATTAACAACAATAAAAAAATACATTGAAAAAATAACATTGAGAAATAATATTGATATTACTTTTATTGTTATTACAATTATTGTTATTATTATTTTTTCTTTACTTGGTTGAAATATTGTGCAAAATATTTCCAAAACACATAATGGTAAATCGAGTATTTAGCAGGTGAATTCCAATACAACAAACATAAGCGCCAAATTCGGGATTAGCACGAAATTATTAAAATACGACACAATTGTTTTTGGAATTTTTTTTAATATAATACGTCTTTACCGCTCATTTAGTTATAAATTTCGATTGATTCTAATTCTGACTAATAATATCTGACTTCTTAAATTTTGAATACGGTAAATAAATTGGACTAATATTCCATGGAAATCTATCATTTTAATACAATTTAGAATTATAGAGTAACGTCCGTTAAAGAGCGTGTTTAAACATATTTATAAATGTAGGCTATCAAAAGCTCAAGTTTTATTCATTCGGTTTGATACATTTAAAAAATAATAATAATAAAAAAATTATTTGAGCAAAGAAATACAGTGCAAGAAAGTAACAACGAAAAAAGGGGAAAAGGAAAAAAAGATAAAAGAAAACACATCTTTAGAGAGCTTACACGGCTTACAAATCAGAAGCGTGAGAGCGGCGTGCGTTAAATTATCATAAAAACGACATTTTAATCCCGCTTTAAAATGTGAAATGTTACAGTAAAATAGTATTATCAACAAATCGCCGACATTTTTATTAGCTGGAGTTCACGTGGTACAACATCAAACGGTAAGCGAAAAGGTTCTTTCAACAGCGCGAAATTAAAGCGCCTCTATCAAAAAGATGTCGTCAGATAAAGTCGTTTAATAAAGAGCTCGGTGAAAAGTGATTCACGCAACAAGCTACGGTACAATTTTTTGAAAACCCGCAGCGAAGTGAAGGTGAGACCGACAGAAGTCAAACGAAAAAGCCGAGAAGGTGTCACATCTGGAACGGGTGATGCGCGTCTCTCACACGGGCGCTTACCTGGTGCTGAAACACACTCCTCCTGGGATTTCGGTAGGTAACATCAAAACCCCTTTGAGAAAGAGAACGGCCAGTAATTCTCCAAATGCAAAACTTCGCTGTTGTAGTCCACAATTCGGCGTGGCGTGAAAAGCATAACCGGACTGAGTGTTAGTGTGCGCGTGTGACGTTCAGGCGCGCGCTTTTTGTGATGGAGTGAAGACTCGGGCTGCGCGCGCACAGGAGAGAGACAGGGAGGGGACAAGAAAGGTAAACGACATTTGAAAATAGATGGGATCTATTTTTTCAAGCCAGTCGTTTAGCTTCAAAGATATAACTTCCGAAAAACACCCAATCGGACACTATAACAACCAAGCAAACACGTCTTAATTGTGCAATTTAAGTTAATGATAAATAGAAATAACAAATTCAGGGTTACATTTTTTTCTTTTCTAACATGGTGCGTTCTTAAAAATACGACGTATCACGTTTAATCAAATTTTTTGTTGAAATTTGATTGTAAATAAGGATTTCAAATGTAAGTCATATAAATTGTAAAATGTACATGCAACTTTAGACCCGTTAATATTTACAGGCATAAACAGTTTAAATATCGAATAATCATTACAAAACTTTTAATTTTATCTATAGCAACAAAATATTTTTCTTAAGTTTATTACCATAGGAAGCCCAGCCTGGGCTCTAAAAAAACCAGTGTCAGACCGCGGAAAAGCAAGTTGATTCCAAAAAAGCTCAACATAAAAACATGCATATAATTTACCGTAAATGTAGTATAAATATTAGAATTTACTGTACTGAAGAGATTTTTTGACTGCATGGCAATTAGACCCTTTACGCTTTGTCACCTCCATCTAGTGGACAAAATGTAAATTGACACTATACGCTGTGGCCTGAAAATAATTTGATGAGAGAATTTTCTCCCATATTGATCTAAACACATTTTTTTTGTTTTAAAGTTTAAGTTATACATAATATAAAGTGCATTTAATTACATACAGGGATTAACCAATTGTGAGCTGGGAACACCTTTACTATTTCAGCAGTTTTTGAAATAGTAAAGGTCGTTGTTTTGAACAAACAGGCGTTTTAACGTTTAATTTGAATGAAATGTAAATCATTTTAGATTAACGCATCGAAAACCTTATTTAGATTAACGCATCTGATAAAAGTTATCAATAATCAAGAAAAAAGCTAGGCAGATTAGGTTTTTTGTTTTTATATGCAATAGTAAATTATGTCCAAAAACTGAACACGGCTACAGTCTGAATGAAAACAAGCAAATCTGTTCATTAAAATTTCTGTTAATTACATGGATACGGAAACATTAAAAGACACTATGTCAAAAAAATAATTTCAAAATCAAAACATTTTTTGATTTTCATGTCTTTGAAAAGAATACAATCCAGGACCAAACCAGCCAGCGTGTTGATTTCATATAATTAAACAAAATGAACTTTTTCGCTCGCTCCAGACCCGCAGCGCTTCAGCTTGAGTCCAGACAGAACTTTCTCTGCCGCTTTCTGCTCTTCACGTGATCTCCTCAAGGACCTGATCAGTAGCTGCCGTTCTCTTCCAGAAAGCGTGTTGTTAGAGTGGTTAGTATTTCTACTTCCTGGCTGAATCGCAGGTTCGTTGGATGAAGAGTCGATGAGCCTAAACACTTCATCAGATATTATCCTAGGATGGGTCTGGCTCTCCGGGGTCTGTGGAGCACGTGTGAGTAGCTGAGGAGAAGAGCCGAGGCTGCTGCCTGCACTTCCTGTCAGAGGTCCTTCTCCACCACCTGAGACCTGCTCAGCCCGTGAGTTTGAGTCGGTTGTGTTTGAAAGTTCATCAGTGGACTCCTGTCGGACGCTCTTCACCGCCTGCCGGCTGAAGTGACTCCTCGATTGAGCATCCAGATGAAGATTAGCTGCCTCCTCACAGTGGCTCTGAGAAGATGCTGTGGCTCTCACAGAAAGGACTGAGAAAAGACAAAAACAGCTGATGAAAGACGCTGTCTTTGCAAGAATGAACACACACATTTTAATTTCAGTCATGAAAGTTGTCATCTATAAGCTGCAGTGGTGTAAAGTACTTGAGTAAATGGACTTTGATACTTTGCTTAAGTATTTGTTTCTTTTTACTTGTACTGAGTATCAACAATATAATCATCTGCAGGATGACTGCAAGGTACTGGATGCTATTTATGACCTAAATCTAGGTGAATGAGCAGTTGCACTTTTGTGCCCATTTGAGTTTGACTGAGACTGACCTTTTGTTCTTTTTTATTCTATTTTCTTCTGCCATTTTGGAAACATTGATGTGTCAAATTTCATTTCTAAACCTCATAAATAAAGAGTTTCATGCTTTTCATATTCCTTGGTGTTTTTTGAGCCAAAGTCGGTACAGTACAGGTAAAATACTTAAGTGCTTATAAAATTGGATATTTTACAACTTTTACTCAAGTCTCGCTGGAATTGGTGACTTGTAATGGAGTAATTTATACAGTAAGGCATCTGTACTTTTACTCAAGTAGGGTTTTCAAGTACTCTTTACACCTCCGCTAAAGGGGAAACAGACGGAAGGACAGGGCAAAGGCTGCAGAGCAAGGATAGATTGAGCTAGCCGCCTGCAGACACAGAATGCTTTAGACGAGCAGATGTTTTATTGTGTTTACCTGCTCTCTCACTGGCTCCTGGGCTCAGCTGGTCCATTGCTTCATTGGACGATGACTTGTCAGAGATATAACCCTCGCTTGAGTATCTCTTGATGGGCCGATTCTGTTCAAATAATACAAATCCTGAGGATGAGCTCCACCAAGTGTGGGAATCTAGATTAAATTAGATCTTTCCGGTTCTTCTGGATTTTCTATTGTCTTTCTGAACTAGAAAAGGATTTCCACAATTTAAGACTCAGTTTTGGTCACTTTTATTGACTTGTGGGGTTTATTAATAGGTAATAATCTATATTTATAAATAAGATGATCGCAAACACTTTGAATTGTTTGTATTGAGTGACAAATTGTTAAAACGTGATGAAGAAATTTGCTAAATTCAGCAAGACAATGCACGCCATAACGTTTTTAGAAATCTACACCTACGGAAGTAAAAATCTACATTTACGGAAGTAAAAATACATTTACACTAAAATAAAGTCAACTTAAAGTTTGATGATCTTATAGAAACTGAATTGACTGATTGACTGCCAAAATTTTTTCAGTCTTTTATTAGCCTCCAGACTGAAGGATACTGGTTTTCTGGCAGTGCCCGATTTTTCACTGTCCTCTTATTTTTATATTAATTCTGTTATATTAGTTCATTATTACACTGGTGTTTTATTAGGCAAATTATTTCCTACTTTCTCCCATGTTTTCCAATCCTGCCATGTTCTTCCATAGTTAACCTTCTTTTTAATCGTCCTCTTTTTGTCTTAATCATTTCCTTGCAAGTCTGCGGTTTGAGGTAAAGTAAGCCATTTCATGTAAACTTCATGTAAAGTAATTTCAACCCTCTCAGAATAAAAAAAAATACTAACTAGCCCGGTTTTGTTCTTTAATCGTTGTTTTGAGTCTTGTGACTTTTATTATTGGCTTCGTAAAACGTGTGAGTTCAGCGGCTAGTCGGGCGTTTGCCCCCTTGTGACGGTTTATTTTGTGCGTTTTTTGATTTTGCATAATAAAAGCCCCCCACATGTGCCTCTGCCCTCGCTCTAAAACCCTGATTACAGACTCTAAAACGGTTTGTTGTGCTAAATTGTTGAACATCTTGTGCCACTTGACTTCTCTACCATTATTTAAGTAATTATTGGTCTTTCAAGTGAGAATAGAGACATCTAATCTTACCATAAGGGAAACTAACTAATGTTTAGTTTCTCACTAATCCAAAATTCCCAGGCCACTGTTCTATTTCGAGGAAAACAGGCTAATAGCTTGATCTTCCCACAGGCCTGTTGAGGAGTAAATAACGTTGTGAGAAGCCCAGCAGTGAAGAAAGCACAGCGCAAGAAGCCTGAAGCTCACAGTCCAGAGCATTAATCTTCACAGAATAAGCGCCTAATCCCTCCAGGCCTTTCCATGGCCACGACGGGACAATTGCAGCCCAAGCAGAGCAAGAAGAAGCTCAAGCAGATCAAGATGAACTCTTTTGGCTACACGAGCACGTCCACATGAGGTGAGCTTTTAGCATCGTCATGACAACTGAGCGGCTTAAAGCGCACGCTGCGTTTATTTGACGTAGCGTGGAGAGACTGTGTGTGTGAAGACAAGCGGGAGACTTTTAAGCTATCGTCGCCTACCTCAAGCGAATTCAGCCGTTCCCTGGTTGCAGCTCCAGGGTCCTGAGGAGAGGTTTTGGCAGGAGAACCTCCGGGTGGAGAGTCTGGGGAAGATGCTGCTGGAGCCAATGGTGGAGGTGTGCTGGAGTTTGTTGATGGAACAAATATTTGACCATAATGTGAGATCATGAACTCGACCAGAAGGGCTTGGTAGCTGGTTTCCAGAAGAGCGATGACCGACACGTCCCTGGACACCAGGGGGCGCAGAAGAGTGGGTCCAAACACAATGCCCAGGTTTCCAGGAGACATCTTGTTATCTTCATAATGTTCTGCCACTCTAAAAAAAAAACAGCGTTAATCTTGCAAGACTGTTTTTATTCTTATAATTTAAACTTAATAGAAGCGGTCTTCTTTTAACAGATGGTCTTCTTCAGCCAAACGCTGTTCAACTTCCTAAAAGCGCGCCATCCTCAATGCTATAATTCGTCATCCTCTCAACTTTTACACTTTCCTCTAATTAAAATGTTTTTATCCCTTTGTCCATTGAAATGGGAATAGTCTTTCATCTTTAACCCTCATTTCGACATTGTTTACCGTTCAAATGTTGTAAAATACCGAAAAGTATAACGCAATAATTTCCACATCATAATGGTTTCATGTTTTCATCTTTAATGTGCGCGTTCAACTTTTCATTCATTGATTTTCCCATTGACTTCATTGGGATTTATTAATCAGCTTTTATCTTCAAGTCTATATTCAAAGGCGTTCTCTCTCATATTTCATTATAGAAATGTTGCAAAAACTTTAAAGACTTTCTTCGTTAT
Organism: Paedocypris micromegethes; assembly: GCA_028031935.1. Classification (NCBI taxonomy): domain Eukaryota; kingdom Metazoa; phylum Chordata; class Actinopteri; order Cypriniformes; genus Paedocypris; species Paedocypris micromegethes. Next base: position 12,430,467 of record CM051506.1, read on the forward strand.
CCACTTAATTCACCTTCTTCATAAATATTTGACTGTTGGGCTTCATTTTTCACTGTCTCTATGTCACAGTTGTGGTCTAGTGGAAGGGAAGCATGGATGTTCATTCCATCCAGTAGGTTCCACAACCAAGTGTCCTTGAACAACACACTGAACCCTACAAGGCTTAACGCTGCCCACTGCTCCGGGTTTGTGTGTCACTTCACCACTATGTGTGCGTTAAATGCAGGGCACATTTTTGATACGGTCCATCATGATTCGTTTTAGTTGAGCCTCTCAGAGTCACTCCATCAACTGATTTGTGGCATTTCCTTGTTTCTACTGGTGTCAACTTTTATCATTCAAAAATAAATTATGACATATGGATTCAGACAAGCATGACCAGATCATTTTTCACGTCATTTTTTTCAGAATTAGCTTCATCCAGTTTACAACGAAAGCCCTAAAATTACAATTCTATTTCAAAATTTCTAGTCTATTCTGGTTCTACTAAATTGCATTTCTATTTCTATCCATGCAGTCTCAGTAAATGATCTTGTGACACCTAAAATGTGGATTTGGTTGTAGTACCTGTTTAGGTGGAGCATCATATGCTGCACTGCGTTGTAATTGCAGAGAGGAAGTCGATCCGTGAGTTCTCGCAGTCGAGCCACTATATTCTCCTCAATCCCATCAGACTCGGCTGCGTGGTCCTTTTCACTAAGCCTCTGAATGTCTTTCCCCACATTAAGGAAGTCGTTGTAAAGGTCAAATGTAAGTAATGGCTCTGGAAGCTGTGTAAGAAGGCCACATTAACATTAGTGGTATTGAGAGTAAGGAGACTACAGTCTAGACGAAACACAAGCAGTTTAAGAGTCTGAGTAGGCATCACACTATAGTCCATTTTCTTTTTGGCTTTTTACCTCTTTGAGAAAATGCTTCAGTACAGAAGTAATGTCGTGCGGTGAAAGGTCGCCAAGGTCAACTTGGTCTTTCTGAATTTCAAAAGCCTGACATAACTTCAGTATCCGGGATTTGGAGCCACTGATGCGATACACACCCTAAAAGCAAAGGACATAGTCTCAATTAAGCTGTTGTTCTGACTTGTATTTATCATCCTAGGATATAACCAGAGGTGTAATAGTACCCGAACACCAAACTTGAGCAAAAGTACAAATATCTTATTCTAATAAAATTAACCCTAGTACAAGTTTACAAGTAACCAAGTCTGAGAAAAAGTTATACATTTCAAAATAACTTGAGTATTTTATTCATTTTCCACATTTCTTGGTGTTTTGTATTTAGCCTAAAGTCAGTACAAGAAACTCTTTGTTTTTTAGGTTTTATTTCCTAATAAAGAAATTAAATTTAACATCTCAATGTTTCAAAATGACAGAATAGATTAAAAAAAGAACAAAAAGTCGGTCTCAGTCAAAGTCAAAAGTGCAAAAAAACGCAACCGCTAATTTACGCTGATGTGATTTAGCTCATAAATAGCGTCCACTACTTTCAGCATCCTGCAGATGGCGATATTGTTTAGTTCGCCCCAGAAATTAGGCGCGGTAAAAAAGATGCAGACTTGTAAGGCACAGTCACAATGTAACGAGTAACGATTAAGTGTCTATTTAAATGTAGTGGAGTAAAGAGTACAGATACTCAAATACAAATGTAGTCAAGTAGAGACCAGAAGTTGCTTGGACTTTTAATACTCAGTAGAACTACAAAGTAGCCAAATATACTTAAGTAAAGTAACAAAGACCATTTACTCAAGTAGTACATTACACTGCTGGATATAACAGCATTAAAGTGTCCCTTAATGACATTCTGGCAAAAACTACGAGAACAATTCTAGTCATTTAGCCAAGACATCCTGTCTTGTCTCATTGTAAGTACTTTCAGCTATTTTTATGTACCTGAACTCCAAGTGCCCTGTACTCAATCTCTTCTGTGCAGCGCTGAACAACAAAAGGGACGGTGTCTGGACTCCCTCTGGGCAGCAAGGAGAACTCCATCCCAAAGATGAAGCCCCTCCGGTGCTCACACTCAAGCTGGCACACCTCCAGGCACTTCCTGTGCACTGCAAGGCCACACTGGCGAGAAAAGGAGAGACAGGACGCAATGTCTTTATAACAACTGGGAAAACTCATGAAATGTCGCTTTTAGTATGGCTGTCTTCAGTACATATTTAGGAGTACAGACATGCATATTTATGTAGTTACTACTACTACTGACTAATAATAGTGAAGGACAGCTAGAAGATTGTTACGCTGGAATAAAACTTCATTACATAACAATATCAGCATTGTTTAAAGACATTGTTATGAAGCAGATTAGGAAGAAACAAAGAACATTTATGACTTCTACTTCCCCCAATTCTAGTAATAAAAAAAATACAACAATACGTATTGCCAACATAATTTGAGCTATTACTACATGCTAATGATAATACTAATTAAATTAAATTAATAATGTGAAAATAACTGCTTCAGTAAAGTACAAGACAATTCACGTTTTTACACACACATTACAAAATTCTGTATTAATGTGATTATGTGAAATAAAATCAACAATATGTGATATATTGTTTTTTGTTTGGTTGTTCTTGTTTTGTTTTTGTTTGAGTATCAGACACTGAAACAAGCACAGTTTAAAAATGCAGACTAATGCTATGGCTTTATTGTGCCCACTGCTCTGGGTTTGAGTGTGTTTACACTGTGTATGTGCGTTTTACTGGATGGTCAAATGCAGAGCACAATTTAAATATCGTCCCTATTGATTGAGAAAATTGATTCAATCAAAATTTATGTAATTTAGGCTTGTCAAATCATAGAAAATGGTTCTATATTCTGCAATGTATTATAAAAAAATACTTTTTTATTGTATATATTTTGTAGCTGTAATGGCTATTTGTCAAATAATTTTACTATATAGTGTAACACTATTTACTGAAATTTACTATATTACTGAAAAACTAATGAAACTCATCGACCAGCCAACTCCGCTTGTAAACCTCAAGCTCAGACGCATCTTCTCACCTCTTCACACTCAATTCCATTGACGAGAATATAGTTTTCACACTGCTTGCACTTGACCATCTTGCTCTTCATCTTCCTCAGTCGGTGAGTCCAGGCGGCACGAGATGATGCTCGAGGCTTGCACATGCCGTTGCTTTCTGAAAACGTCTCTTCGCTCTCTGCATGAACACGAGGGACAAAAATTATTTCACATCTCATACTTTTCCAGTAGCTCTGTCTGTAAAGGTCATAGGTTCAATTCCCGGGGGTAGCAAGAAATTGCTGATGTGAAAAAATTGTAATGACAGTCAATGACCAAATGACACTAAAAAGTAAATGATTCATGGCACAAGAAATAAGAAAGAAAAGCATCTCATACCATTTTCCTGTAAAGCATCTTTTTCATCAAGATCATCTGAAGACATGGTTCCTGTAGACGAAGCTTTGGCGGGCTTACGGGTCCCATGAGCTTCAGAGAAGACAATCGGACAAACAGTAATATGGATGAATAGTTAAATAGATAGACAGACACATAGATATATAAATATACAGTAGATAAGCAGACAGACAGACAGACAGACAGATAAATAGATATCTGATGGATGGATGGATGGATGAACGGATGGATGGATGGACGAACAGACAGATAGATAGATAGATAGATAGATAGATAGATAGATAGATAGATAGATAAAATAGATAAAAAAAAACAATATTTCAAAATATTATTATTAAAATTATCAAATATTAATACTAAGGACTCACCAGGACTTGACAGGGATTCCAGACTTCCACCTCTGCTGTCACTGTCACTCTGTCCAGTCCGTTCTGCACAACGACAAACTGGGTTCAGCAGAATGTAGATTATGAATTTAACGTGACATCACAGATAGGATTGAAGACACGTTTTACACACTTCCATCTGCTAGGCTGTGTTTAAGATCATCAGGCAGCGCGTACGAGTCCTGGTGGTAGGTTGAATACTTGCGGCGTCCTGGAGGAGGAGACCTGCTGAACATCAGAAGGTATCATCAAAAAGTGTGAAGTCGCTGGGAAAGCTGGTGAGCCGTCCTCACCTTTTGCTTTGGGGAGCAAACTCCTGAAAAATGAAGTTTTGCTGCAGTTGTTCAGACAGGCCCTTGCCCAGGATGTAGTGAATGTAGGGCTGACCCGGTTCACTGGGCTTGCAGGCCTCTTCCAGGCTCAGGAAGCCCAGAGGAACCGGCTCCGTCTGTTGGCGCTGGTGATGGAACATATTCACTGTGACCTGAGAAAGAGAAAGAGATGGACATTTTTCTTTTTTAAAGACTCTTTCTTTTTATAATTCCGCATAGCGACTTTGCGTTGGTCTGGGGCTGAGAAAAGCGCTATATAAATAAACTTGAACTCGAATCATTCGTGTTCTAACAAAAGGGACACGTCTTCTCAAACATCGCGCTCATAATTTTCTGTAAATAATGCATTTGAATACTTCCATTGCAAAGACATTGCTAACTTCCGTCCTATTCTCCACCATTTTCACTACAACTGCAAAATCGGTTAAAGACCCCAACAACATGGTCAATCGGTTCAAGCACGTCAGGGGTTAAACACAGTGGGTGGGAAAATTGACGGCATTGACGGTCAGTACACAGACGAGGACATCAGGACTCAGGAAGTTAAACACACTACAAACAATAGAATTGGGGTTTTATTCCAAACATACTGTCTTAAATCTCATCTGAAGCTTAGATGAACTTCTGATGTGACTATTTCTTTACTTTTCACATGTAAAAATAAAGTGTCTTCCACTGATGAGCGTCATACAACTTCATTCAGAATTCAGACAATTCCTTCATCTAATTAATTGATTTGATTAAAAGGGGTAAATTAAATGTATATATGCTAATATACAGGGGGGGGTCGTCAAAAATCAACTTGCGAGTCTGAATGCTTCATGTTGATTGTTTGGCACATTTTTCATTTAATGTTTGTATATGTTTCTTATAGGGAGCTATATGGAAGATATCTTGTATTTTTGTTTCCTTTTATTTTTCAACAGGGATTTTAGGGAATTTAGGCGGGAGGTTTTAACCAAAGAGAGATCGAAAATAAGAGTTCTTTCCAAAAATTCCCCCTTTGGCGTCTTTCCTGTGCCACTACCCTAGAGATTGTAACAGTAAAAAAAACAATCGTACAAAATACTATACATAAAAATATAATTTTTCATTTTATAGTTATCACAACGTATTACGGTTAATGGAGACAAACATTGATAAGGCATCAAAACCTCCACCAGATGTAAATCCTGATCTCGAGACCTGGTTGAGAGCCAAAGTGCTTTCTTCAGTGGAACCAACCTCTTTTAGAACCATGTCTCCCTGACAGATGAGCTTGCGGATGTGGACGATGATCTTCCTCTTCACCTTGTCCAGCTCTTTTTGGTGGTTGTTGGCTTCGCTCACACAGTGTTTGTACAGTAACTCAGACTCCACCACCTGCAGGGAGAAATATTCAACTGATAATGATCAAAATATTGACGAGTGTCTGTAATTGTAACCTCCATCCTCAGGATTGGGAAACGTGAGAAGGAAATAAACGACCCACCTTAGTTTGAGCATCATCTCTGGACTTCCTCCGCTTGTCCAGGGTTTTGTAACCTCCTGTGTCTTCCTCAGCTTTGGCGGTCATGGCCTTGGCTTTCTCCAGATCCTCACAGCGCTGTATGTATTGCTGTCTCGCTCTCTTAAACGCAGATATCGCATCATGCTAGTACAAAACAAGAGATACACTGAAAAAAAACACCCCTGCTGCACATAAAATGCACTTTTGCACGGGACTGACCATCCTCTTCTGCTCTTTGGACCACTGCTCTTTGAATTCTCGTCTCCATTTATCGATCTCGTTCTTTTTAGCTGAAAGTGCCTTTAGAACAGATTCAGAGGTTCATGAGTCAGACGTTGTGTGTTATGGACCAGCGGGATGGATACCTGATAACAGCGCTGCTGCACGAGTTCGGCCGTCTGTTTAGCCGACGCACAGTTTTTGAGATCGTGCTCCAGGGCCTGAGTGTAGATGTTCTGCAGGGGCATCATGTCCTGCGGGTTTGACAGAAGCACTTCCTCTTTATTGCACTTAAAGATCTAAAACCAGGAAATTATTTACTTGACTTTATGTTTTGAGACATTTATTTTGCCTATGGATTTTTTGGTCAAGTCTGTTAGCTTTTTTTTTTTAATTTTTTTAAAACTGCAAAATGAATTAAAATACCGTAAATAGAATATAAATAGAAAGACTTCTAAGAGTTGTTAAGAGAGCGAATGAAATAAATTAAAATTGACAGTAATGTTTCATGAAAATTGTCCATATTTGTCCATAACAAAATGACCATATTTAGCCAAATGAAAATATGATAAATATAAGCACCCCCCAAGTTTTTGAGCGTCTAGAATTGGAAAAAAAGGGGTTCTTATATTTGCGTAAATACCATATATTTTTAGATAAATATACATTAGGTTTGTTCTACACCTGAGAAGTTTAATTTTAAGTCATTGTTTATCCTTTACTGAGCCAAACCTAAAAAAATAAACAACAGAAAAGTGTGTACCTGCTGGGAAACGCAGGACTTAGCTGCCTCTGCCGCTCTCATGACATTCTTGGCAAACTCTTGCTCTGGAATACAGGCGTGACTTTTATTTAACACTTGTTTGAAATTGAAACTGTTACATTTGTAAAAACAGAACAATTGTGCTACATGTTGCATAAAAAGCAACAACATTGAAAGCACAACATCCTTGAATGGAAAATACGATTGACCCATAGAAATAATTAGCATCTGTATTGATGGACAAACAGCAGAGAGGTTGTGAAAATCAATGAAACAGTGAGAAAACATTAGGTGACATAACTTCTAGCCATAATCCATTCCAGCTTTAAAGCTTTAATGGAAAAGCAGATATTGATATCTGATTCCAGGAATCATGTGGGTTGAGCATTCCTCTTGTGCTCGTTCCTCTCACTCTGCATTATTTCGGTGAAACATCAATTTTGTTGACGTTTTTTCTGTGAATAATATTATATTAGACACTTCGTCTTTAGTCTGACACCGTGACAGTGTTGACGCAAAACAATAAAAAAAATACAGAACAAATCACTTACATCAATGTGTAATCAGGAACCAAAAGGCAAATTAAAAGTATACATAAACAAATATGTTTGCTTAATTTAAATGAATTGTGTTGCACCATTGTGCAATGACAATAAAGATTATCTCTCTCTCTGTACTGTAAAATTGTAAATCTACTTATACTAAATTGTGTGCGCTTTGAGACAGTTAAAACTGTGAAAAGCACCTTACAAATGCTCTGAACTTGAACTAAAAAAAAATGATAACGTATTATAACGCGTACCTTAACTCCATTGTGCAATGACAATAAAGATGATCTCTATCTATCTCTACATACTGTAAAGCAACATATATTAAAAATATAATAATGTATCTTTAATGATGTACATCTTATTTAGGTTGCACCATTGAGTAACGACAGTAAAGATTATCTTTATCACTCTCTATATATTCTGAATCAACATTAAATAAAAATAAAAATAACGTATATATAATGTGTACCTTAATTCCTTTACACCATTGTGCAATGACAATAAAGATGATCTCTATCGCTCTCTATATACTGCATATCAACATATACTAAAAATATAATAATTTAAGTAAACACGTACTGTACTCTACATTAAACATTACAGTATAAAGTGAAAACAACAGGCTCTCATGTGTTCATTTTCATCCCTGTGATGGCATTAGAAACTGGCAGTAATCCAGAGAAAAGCTTCCACCAGGTGGCGCTGTGAGGGATGACGTGTTAAAAGGTCACTTCATCCTATTACAGGTGCCATTCAGCAGCTCTCATTCTCTCCAGAACTCCAAATTTAGACACATCTTGCTCCTTCTGGGAAAAACTGCTCACTTGTATAATCTATAATTACCGGCTAACAAACGGTCTAAACAGTGGATTTCGGCAAAAGTAATCTGCAATTTGAAAGCACATACGCATTAATCAGACTCTGGAAAGACGGAATGAGAGGCAAACACTCACCCAGGCTTATTCTCTTGTCCATCCAGGTCAGCAGGTCTTTGGCGTAGCGGCACCACATTTTGGCGTACTGCAGGGCGAGCTCCACGCCAGCCTCGCAGCGGCACAGGCTCAGGTCGGCGTCCTGGGCTGAGACGGAATACATCAGCATCACCACAGTCACCGCATTTCTCACCGCGTGGAAATTAAAGCTCGCTTAGAGCTCACGGAGACTTCGGGGGGAACAACTTCCCATTAGTCCAGTAAAGTCACATCTACAGACTAACTAACTAAGAAAATCCAAACTGTGTTTGAATTAAATAGACCTATCTATTAGATAAACACAGCAGTTGTTCTGCAAAGTTTGTCAATGCCATGCTGCTCTTCCTGGATATTCCATATTCAATGTCCCTGTGAAGCCGGCAGGTAAAGAAGTCCAGCGTTCAGTGACCCTCTATCCAAAGACGTAGTGTTCAGCAGTCGGTGTGTGAGGATTTGGCAGGGATGGAGTGAGTCGGTCCACCCTCCCTTCTCTCTGTCTCCTCCCTGGCCATTAGCTGCTAAATGTTCCAGCATCACAACACACATGTTTACAACATCTTTGTTTGGTTTCTGGATCTGTTTGTGTATGAATGCTCAAACTCAGTGTTTGCCATGTCAAAACATGTTTAGTGTAGTGTGTGTGTGTGTGTGTGTGTGTGTGTGTGTGTGTGTGTGTGTGTGTGTGCGTGTGTCTGAGAGGACATAATCCAGGAAATAATCATATGGTCTTTAGATCAGAAGGCAGATCACTTCACGTCTGAATGTATCATTTGAATATTGGTCAATATTTGGTATTTAAAAATTGTATTAAAAGATTTAAAATTTATTTTAAATGATTACCTAATTTCACTTTTTAAACTAAAATACCGGTAATTTGTAATATATATATATATATATATATATATATATATATATATATATATATATATATATATTTATTCCATATTAAAAATGATTACCAAAGGTAAGTATTTATTGTGATTAGTATTTACTGGTAATTCAAATCACATTTATTTTAAATACAGATATAGAATGGTGCTTTGTTGGGTAGTCAAAAAACTGTATTATATATTTACCAAAAGGTAAAAATGAGACATTGTAAAAACCCTTATTTATTTATATGGCCATAATTCATTGCACAGCTAAGCATTTTAGACACTATATATTTATTTATCTTTTTTATAAAGGAACATTTTCGTGCCACTAAGTTAAACATTTTGTGAATTGGACACTTGAAAACACTGACAATAAAAAAGAACCACAATGATTGAAACACACAAACGGCAAATTGCTTCTCCCCAACCTTCTCTTAAAATGTGTCTGCTTAGTCAGTTCAGGTGGCTGAAGAGATTGGCCCAGCAGGGGTGAAGAACTGGGTTAAGAAGCTGAATGACACTGAAGGGCTGAAGTGTTTAGTGAATGCAAGCCAACGGATAGTAATGAAGGTTTGCGTGTGGATGTTTTATTTAAACTTTAAGTGTTGGCATAATCCCTAATCTCAGTTAGCAAACAGCTACTGTCATCGGGCCGGTTTAGACCAACAGCCAAAACAGAGAGTTAAGAAAACGACATTTAATTTACTTCATTGATGCGTTTAGCTCGTCTATAAATACTTTCTGGACTAATTTTCAAATGTAAACTGTTCCTGCTCTCTGATAGGCTGATTCTGCAGCTCATCAGGATATTACGCAAATGTAAAATGTTACGCAAAAGTTGCAAAATCTTTTCCGTGTTCCGTCAGGCTCAACATCGTGTATTTTGATGAGCGAGATGACGGAGAGCAGCTGTCGGCTGGTCTAATCTGGTCTCGTAACTCCCGTCCGGTGTTAATCTCGTTAGCGGAGAGCAATTAGCGCATGTGGCTAATGACATGTAAACAGCCCGAGCTGAAGAGAGGAGATTGAGTGGTGTGACATGACGCCTCCGGCCCTGATCTGTCACTTTTCCTTCTCTGGATGATCCAAATCATGGACTTTACAAGCAGTGAAAGCCAGAAGAAAAGCATTCACATGATCTTGTTCTTCTAGTTTTCGTGTAAATCTCTAATAATCGCTAATATTGTTTAAACTCTGGCTGAAGAGCCGTTCTTTTGGTTACCTGTGAAAGCTCCATCGGCCTCCTCCTCTTCATGACAGTTCTTCAAGCAGTCCACATCTTCACACTGTGGAAGACACACAGCTTGTGACGTTCGGTGTTTTGGTTCTGACCACCTCTGATACTGTCAAGAAGTGGTTTATTGTGATGGCCTTACGGAGATGTCGTCCAGATCAGCGCCCAGCGTGAGGTCTGCTGAGGTGTCCGTCAGAGACACGGAGTCAAAGTCTTGGAGCAGTTCATCCTCAGGCCTGAGAAATCAAATCCATATACATTGGAGATGTCACAATCAATAGGATTCAGAGTTGGTGAATCATTTTTTTATGTAGCATTATACATATATTTTGAGCTCTAGTGGAAAGGAATACGTACGAGCAGGCCAATGACAGGCCCAAGTTGGCATCGAAATCTCGTATGATCTCACTGTAACGTTTGGTTTGAGAAGGTCGACTTTGGATTAAACCATCTGAAACAATAAAAGAATTACATTTGCACAAGGCATATTGTTGCTTAATGCCTTTCTACATACACATGGAGGACTAAAACCAAAATCAAATATAAATCACAAATGAAATGAATGTAGCTGAACGCTAAATGGTTACATTTATTTCCTATTTGTTGTAAAAAAAAAAAAAAAAAAAAATTATATATATATATATATTGATATATATATAATATGTGTGTGTGTGTGTGTGTGTGTGTGTGTGTGTGTGTGTGTGTAATACATTTATTTTGTACGTATGTTTTCTGTATGTATATAGAAAAGTACATTTATTTCCTTTGTCATTTCAAGTTCAAGTTTATTTATAGCGCTTTTCTTAGTCCCAGACCAACGCAAAGTCGCTATGCGGAATTAGTGAGGGGGTCTTTAAAGAAGAAAGAAAATGTACATTTAATTTAGGTAGTTTTGGTCCTCCATACACACACACACACACACACACACACACACCGATATAAAATAAATAGTAAAACTAAAAAGAATTACAAATCTATGTCGCTAATTTCTATGAATTGTTAAAAATATGATGAAATTGCTTATGCTGGATGTCAGGAAAAATTTTTATTTTGAATTTATTTGAATTTTAATGGATAAAAAAATGAAACAAAACAGATTAAATTCAAAATGTACATTAAAAAGAGCATGAAATATTGTCCACTCAGTCCTTCACAACACGTTATTACACAATAATTCAAATGAATACACAAGAATTACCTGATTGGTCACTATGACACTTTATGTATAATACTATTTTTTATGAATCAATTTCCTGTTTGAGCATCAAATAACAAAACAGAGAAACAATCTCGATGAAGATGTGATATTGATAATATGATCATTATGATATCATGATCACACATCACACTGCCGAAACAACAGAATATTGAATTATGTTTCCATTCATTTTGATTTGTAAAACTGAAATCATCTGATGTGATCGAGTCGCAGCAAACTCAGAAAGTGGCAGTGGCAATCTCTCTATCGCTCTCTTCCTCTTCAGATGCTTCATTTAGGTCAACCACATCCTGAAGACGGTTTTACAACGCGCTCTGCTTCAGGGAAAACAAAGACTTGTTGATAACTAAGAACAAATATTTTTGGACGTACGAATGTAATGTATAAAGACGACCTGTATTTTTGTTTTATATATTTTTGGATGTATGATTGAATGATATGTTGGCACCTACCCACAAACCATGACGTGGGATTATGGTGGAATATTTAAACGCAATCTATGTAATAAATAACACTTAATCAACCAACTAACTAACCATTTTTTTATCTGAAGTCAAATGACATTAACATTAGGCTGAAATTAGAAGTTCCGTGTCAGCTACAAGTCATTTGAAACCAAAGCATGTGACAAGACTTCCGCTCACAGATCTTGTGACATTTCTTTACTGAAGCAAAATAAAATTATTTTTTAAGTATTAATTCGTTAATATAAATTATAAAACAAAATGTCTAAATCAAAGTTGATATACTACAATAAGTCAAACAAAATCATGGCTTGTAGCTTTGCCTATGTTTACAAAAATGAGCAATTACTTTTCAAGACAAATGGTGAAATCCAGCACTAACACAAAGACGTTTCTTCACAACTCAGGTCTCCACAAGATGTACATTTTGCACAAAGTCAAGAGCACAGGAAGTTGGTTCGTGAAATGCAACACAAACAAGCAACCACAAGAAAGCAGCTTAAAAAAACCAAGAGTCGAGAAACTGTTCAAATGTCCCCAAAGACGGTGGACAAACATCTCACCTTGAACTTTGGGTTTCCTCAGCTTGTGATCATCTACTGCCTCTTCCATCTGGTCTGTGAAGAAACCTCAGCGCACAACGGAACCAGCCGTTACTCCATCCACTCCAGCTGAAGATGACGGTGAAGATGTGTCAGCTGGACCGGGTCAGCCATCACTTTTAATCCAACCTCACAAAGTTTTATGGGCTGCGTGAACAAAAAAAAAAATCTCTCAGTTCACCACGTCTCTTCCTCTAAAGCGAGACTGGCCAATGCTGCTTCAGCACAAGCAGAGGAAGTTTGTCTCACTATCACTTTCAGACACACCTAACACCCACAACTTCTGCTCAGGCCTGAAAGCTTCCAGTTAAATTCGTCATGAGCTCTCCATCTTGTTGTCTTCTTTTCTGGTTGACATTCAGAAGCTCCGGAAACCATCTAGAACTGCAAAGACTTCAAAAAAACTCAACAGCATTTAATGTGATGCTAACTGAACAGACATTGATTGTTACTTCCAGATTATAACGCAATACTTCCATCATTTCCTTGGTTTTTAATACATTAAATTCATTAAAGCAATTAAAATTTCTAATTAAATTGAGTTCTCATCCTCTTACAACGGCTAAATGCAATGCCGATTTATTTTGCAATCATGGACAGTTTAAAGACAACATTTTCAAAGAAAATCAAGATCTCATTTGAGATGCCGATACGAACACATACTGTATTGAAAAAGGAAATAAATGGTCAAAAAAAATATATGCTGGGAATGCAAGGGAAAAAAGTAGGTGTAAAATTTTGCACAACTATCATGATATTACGTAGAAAGGATTGTTATATTATAATGAAAAGCTGCACATTTCAACAACTAGTTACTTTGGACGCTGAACCATCAAAATTGTTGCAGAACCAGCCAAATTGTGGAAACAATTATCTTAAAAAAACCATGTCTTTACTCGGCTTTTATTTGCATTTTATTTTGCTTCTTTTTGCTCTTGCCTAATGTAAAATGAAAACAATTTGACCAAAGACTACTGATGGTGGTCTTTATAGTACGGTAACTAGAACAGTTAAAGTGTGCTTGTTTAACTGTGGAACTGTAAATCTTTCAACCAGTATGATTCATGCCGTCACTTGCCAAAATTAAAAAAAAAAGAATTTTAAACAGGTTTTTAATTCTGTTTGACATTGAGTGAATTTTAGATCATACAGTGATAAGTTGGACACATTTGATGGGCACATTAATTGGGCACATTTCCAATTAACAAGGCCTGATGTTTCTCTCAGTTAAGACAGAATAAAACATTTTTTAGATTTGAGGCACCTATCCTAAAAACTTTGGAATAAAAGGAAAGAGCCAAAAATAAACAAACCAAAAAGGGGAAATAAACACTGTTAGTATTAAAACTAAGACAACTTCTTTCGAAAAATAACATATTTATTGCTTTATTAAAAAACAACTGCTATTCTCACGTGAGACAATTGCACGTCACAAACGTGTGCAACAATGTAGTGGACAATAATATAGAACGATAGCAAAACGCAAATTTGAATTTATTTGAACTGTTTTTTGAAAGAGAAACTTAATAGATATGACCTTGTATTACTTGGCAAATGTTTGCTGTGGTTTGTTAGCTAAACGTAATGAGGAAAATGAAGCAAACAACAGAACAAATGGCTGTTTTGGGGAATTTAGTGGTGGTCTCTGAATGTCCGTGTATCTGGTGGTCTCATAGCTCATCGCGGGCTGTACTGTCCAGAGGCGACTGAAGCACGTCTGAGTTCTGGGCCTCGGTGCTGATCTCGGCCTGTTCTCGTGTCTTACCCGAGCGCTTCCTGTCCCAGTCCGTGTTCACTTTATCGTTGTCCCACACGATGGAGGTTTCTGTGTCGCTGATATAGCCAGGCTCACCGGTGTAGTGTGTGGGGAAGACCAGCAAGGGCTCGGCGGAGAAAGCCTTCAGGTTCCTCGTCTCAAACTGCTCCATGTAATCCGATCTGGAGAAGATAAGCAAAGGTAGAAAGTGTGAACTCAAAACACAGTTTTTACCCAAAGAACCGCTGAGGATTTAATTAGCAAAAATGCGGTTTGCACCAAGTCATGGGTTCTATGCTTAACTTTACTTTACAGTCATTTGGCACACAAATATGCACAACGAAAACACACACTCTATGGAATCGATATAGAAAATATGTAATACAGTGAAATAAAAAAAAGTGTCTGCCTCATGCATCTAAATAAAGTTGAAGGATGCAAGGGAATTATTTAGAATTACAAAAACAAGACAGCAAATATTATGGCATTGTGTACAATGTAGTGATTGCTACGGTAACCTTATAAATAATTAAATGAGTGTGTGTGTGCTAATTATGTATTTTTTATATTTATTATATATATTAGAGGTGGGCACACATACATTTTTAGTCAATCTATATTAATCTAGATTAATAAAAATGTATGTCTAATCAGCAAATGGACATTTTTTGCAATAGCAAAGGGATGCTTTGAGACTGAAAGAGTGGTACTTGAGACTGAAAGAACTTGACATAACTTTGGTCTTGTCAAGGTTTCCATTTGTAGGATTCTTACTTTTTTTCCCTAACGTTTTTAAGCATGTCATGTTTGATGAGGTAAGTTCACAGTAGGCAGTAATGTACTTTTTTCATGTATGGACAATCAATGTACATTTCATAAAAATCCAAACTGTAGCTATGACATTATATTGTAATAATTCAAACATTATTATTTTGTTTATTGTGAAGCATAAGCATATTGTGAAGCAATAGGAACATTTAATTTTATAAAATTTAATTAATTCATTATTGAAATAATGATTATTATTATTATTAATAATAATAATAATAATATTAAGAATAATACAGATTAGGAGCTTTGGGTTTTTGTGTATAGTTTTTGAACAGGTCCTTATTCCCACACATTCTTGGTACGTTTAAAGTTTATTAAATAATCTGAATATGTTAATAAAAGGTTAATTCGATTTAATGCCTTTTCCAAACACCATAGTTGCAGGGAATTCCGTACATGTAATACTTACACAGGATGCTTGTTAAACATTACAGGAAGGAACTCATCCACAGGAAGGATTTTCCCCAGCGGTTCTGCTTTCAGGAGCTTTTCTGCGCCTTGCAATGACATCATGTATCCCAGAGTCCAGTAGGAATAATCCGCCTCCACCAGATTGCGAATGTTCGGAACAGCTTTTTCAGGTCGTTCCACTTGCATCCGTTTCCTTCCAATATAACTACAGTACGCAACAAAAAAGCCTAATTTTACTAAAGACGCAGAAAGAGCCACTAAAAGGCCAAACTTACATAAGGTCCCAGTCTAGACCCTTGTCCTGCACCTCTTGCATTAGATTCTTTAAACGTCGCTTGAAGAAGATCTCAAAGCGTAAATCATCTTCAAGCACCAATGATGACTTAAGGCCTCTGTCTACTATCTGTAAGCACAGCATACAAAATATAGATGAATAACTTACTTTATATATTTATATTCGTTTCAAATCAAATAGTGTCGAGTCTGCAAACCTCTTTCCAGATGTTGTAATGGGAGAGGAAGCAGCCGAGCTCTCCTCTTGTGAGCGGTCGGCCGTGATAAGGGTCGCTGTAGCCGGGAAGCATGTGGATCCCCATCGCTTGGATCTCACTGACATTCATAGCTCTGGTGATAAGGGAACGTGATAAGCAAAGGTTTTGTCCTGGGAATGAGTGCGTTAGTAGACGCACAAGTGAACTTACTTGCCATCAACAGCTGCAATAATCTTGCAATCCATCTCTTGTTCTCTCAGCGCCCTCAGCATCCGTTTCCGACGGTCATCCCGCCGCTTCAGGTTAATCATAAATACCTGGTAATGAGCACACAGGTTGAGTAGAATCACAGAGTAAAAGGTTGAATAGTTTTCTTAAATAGTCTAAAACTGGTACCTCATCAAAACCAACTTTATCGGGGTTCTTCACAGGCTTAGGCAAGTATCTTGATGGTTCCAGTGGCACACTTCGCACTTGAGTAAAAAAAAAAAAGCATTACAAGTAATAATTTTTTAGCCAAAAATATTACAATAAATTGCAATATAAAAATGTTACGATACATTACGTTACGAGACTTTGCACAAAATACTTTCAATTAAAACCAATTGATCTGGCAACTCGCCGGATTTCATCAATTAAACTTAAACTTTGTGGAAACTCGAGTTGAGGAAGAACTTTAGACTGAAAATGAGGTTGGCTTTTCACTTTTAAGGATTTGTTCACTTGATTGGACTAATTGTAAAAGATTAACTTTATGGCCCAAATCATAGTCACCGAATGGAGCTTTGTGCTCGCTTTTACACACTAGAGCTGTGATGGACGCTTTACTTCAGCATAAAATTGCTCTTGTTATTGCTGAGAGAAAAAAAAAGTTGTGGATTTCTCTAAAATTCAACAAGACTTGGTCTTTCATTTAATCCTTAATAAAAAAAAAGATTGTAGAAAGTTTCTAATTGGTTCCTAAATTTTTAAGTTGAATGGTTGAAATAACAATTATGGATAACTTTGTTGTTTCACGCAGCTGTTGTTATTATTATATTTTCAGTTATTGATAGTACAGTATATAAATAAGCCTGCGTGTGGTGTGTATAATATGTACGTTTTCTCTATTGTATAGCCAAAACTTACCATTGACCTCGAGTAAAGTGTGAATAAAGCTATCTGCCTCGTCCTGCAGACTGCTGTGGACACGGAGAGGAACCGGTAGATGCCCATACGTTTCCTTATTACAAACAAACATTTGTACTTCTAAAAACAAAATGAAATACAGGACAGTGAGAAAAAAACAGCACAAAATCCTACTACACAGCCATTTCGTGCTTTCTTTTACTCAACTCACCTGCCATTCGGGCGGAAAAGGCAAAGACTATAATATCGTCAAAGGCCCATGTGTAGTCCGCGTGCGGCGGGTGGAAAGCCAGGTCTCTGGAAGCTTCTTTCCGCAGATCCACAAGGAAGGTGGAATGCACCATGGGAACGGCAAAGCAACCCTTTCGGACATATTTACGGATGGGAATGTAGGCAGGCGTTCGTTTGTAGTAACCCTGAAGAGACACAACGAGACGTTTGTTAAGCGTTTATAATGAACTGACTGTAACACAGAGCACCGACACACACCTGTGATGTCATACCACACCAGAAGTTGGAGTAGGCCGCTCTGGATTCCATCATCGGTGCCACGATCGTCTTGTTTTCGCTTATCAATTTCCATAAAACATCCCGGTTGGTCAGCAGATTGTCACAGTCAACCATCTGGATGTAAAACAAAACACAGATTTTGGAATCATTAACAGTTTAGTGGGTTTAACATTGTCTTTTTGAATCTTCTGCAAATGTTTTATGTCAATTGTGAGGCAAAATTAGGAAAGATTCCATCAGAACTGGTAATAATATTTAATTAATGGTTAAACACATTAAACACTTTCTAAAGCTTCATTCAATGCAGATTATGAAAGGATTAAAGGATGAAAGGAGATTAGAAAAATGAGGCAAAAGGATTCATAACACTACTTACTAAACTAATTATAACAATCCTTTCATAACTTTCCCTTCTAAATCACTTATATCTTCCACAAAAAATTTTGAATTCAAATTTCCAATTCAAAGATCCACTTTTTGCGGTTGGTTTACATTTAAATCAGGTGTTCTGAGTTCTGAGCTCACGTTCAATAATTTGACAACTTTTGTCATGTTACCACAATTTTCTAAAACTAGAATGATAGTTTACGCTTTAAAATGCCTTTAAAAGAACATTTAATTATTAAAATGCTTTCACCCTGTGATGAAAAAGCTCACCATGAGATAGTCGGCCCACATTTCTCGAGCAGACGTGAGCGCTGCCTGTCTCAGCCTCATCACGTAGGCATAGCGCTCATTTGTCCACTGCTTTGGTCCTTCTTCCTCTTGATATTCGCTAATTAAAGAACAGAAATGTGACGTTAAATTAGAAATTCCTAAAGTGAAATAATAAAACCGGACCTAAATACACGAAAGAGTCCCAGCCAACCTTGGTTCCTCCTTTGGCCTCCACTCCACATAATGGTAGAGCTTCTGGACGTTGATGAGCCAGTCTCGCAGCAAGTAGGTGGTGTTGTCGACGTTGTGGTCCGTCGCTACCCTTTAAACACAAAATTACGGGAAAAACAATATAATTATTATTGCAATAAATTTTACATTATGCAATTTTTGTGCGTTCTTGAGTTAAAGAAAGGGTTGAGACCAAAAAAAACAAATGCACATTTTTATCAATCTTTATTGTTTTCAAATTCTATCATTCTATAAAAAAAGTATGAGCAACTGTCTCAATGTTTTGCTCTGTGATTGGCTGGCCACTCATACAGGGTGCTTCACAGGATTAGCTCCAACTCCTCATCACCCAGAAATGGAAAAGTGGTTAAGAAAATTGGATGGATGGAAATTAAAAAGCACTCAAGTGTCCACAAAAGTGAAAGGAAATTTGAAGTGAAATTACAATGCAAATGTCTATGTAATCATGGGGACATGAAGAATTAAGTAAACAGATGTTTTCTGAAGGATTAACTTCAATTTTATCTGGCTCTGCTTAGTCACAAACCAAGTTTCTCAGCACAACATCTGTGCCGAGACAATGCCTGTGGAATAGCGCAGCTGTGTTGGATCACTGGAGAACATAAACAGAATCCAGTTTGGAAGCCAAGTGGACCAGTGAGAACACCAAGCTTAAGTTACAGTGAGTGGCTGAAACTTTTTCAAGATATTCATAAACACAGAGTTCCTGGATGGTGCAGTTTATGAGTCAATATTCATTTACATAAACCCTAAAACACTGACCCAAAGACTGAACATTCAGAGGCAGGTAAGACCATCTAGAGAAAGAAAACTGCCAGAAACAGAAACTTCCAGCACAGGATTCTGTTCTGACATGTTGCTCTCTGTTATCACATCTCTGTGTTAAGCTTTTTTTGTGGGGAAGAAGAGTTAGCTGTAATTCATTCACTAGACAGAATACAGCTTTACAAGAGACGTTCAGAATTGACCAGAATTCAAAGATTAGAAGAACTCAACAAATAAAGTTACAGTTACAACTTATAGCACATCAGATTTGGTGTCTAAAATTGACATGGTTAAACTTTACACATTAAATTGAACTGGTGGGCCAAATCAAGGACTACAGTGGGCAAATGTTGAGACTCCAGTTTGGAGAACTCTACATTTAAGGTTGCTTGAAAATCTAATACCTTATTGGTATTAGGGATTATACAATGAATGCATCATATAATTATTTAAAATAAAATCACAAAATCTTTCACAAAAATCAGCTTTTTTCTTTTTTAAATTCATTTGTTTAAGCTGTTAAATGTTCTTTTTTAACAAAAACGTGTAATGTGAATTGTTGCAGAAAAGTTAATTTAATAATTAATAAAAAAAATATTAATATTTGAAGCAATTGAGTACTAATACTAAGATTATTATGATTTAGGTATAATAATTTGCAAGAGTAGTAGTTTATTTCTTATTTTAGTTGCTTTTAAGTACTACACGTGGAAGCTTCTCTCTTACAACAAATTACATTTACAATACATAATAAGTACATCCATTCAGAAAACTAATTCCACGTTACTTTATTTGTTCTTTGTCCTTTATTTCGTTACTTTACCCCCAATTACTACCACAACTGGACGTTTCTGTCAATAAAACAAAGTCTGGTATGGGCAATAAACTATTAGATTGGTAAGAACCCCAAGTGACGTAATTAATTTAAACGGCGCGTTTAAAGATGAAACAAATGACGCCAGAGAGCATCAATGAGGAGCTAAATGTGCAGGTAACGTAACTTACCACAGCGCTATCCGTTCTTTGGGGTAGTTGAGGCGCTCCAGGGTCCCAAGGAAATGCGGCAGAGAGTGCTGGGCGTTCCGGCAGATGAGGGCGATCATGACCCGGGGAGCGAGTATGGAGGACTCCGGGCTCCAGCGCTCCTCGTGGAAGTATCCTTCAGCTGGCCCCGCGTTCATCAGACAGGACACCAGCGCGGACACAAGCAGCGCGGCCATCAGCATTGTACCGCACGGACTCCAGTGGAACACACGAGCCCCTGTTCATGAGCTGGCAGGGAGTTTAAACGCGGTAACTTTAGCTCAAATAAGTCCGCCGACCGAAATCCCCCCGCAGCGACAACACACCAGCGTCGGAGCGCGTTAAAGGGGAAGTTCCGCTGACGCTAAAAGGGGAGGTGACACGCAAACGATCCGGACGAATGTGCAAAAAAAAAAAATTCAATTCGACCTTTTAACGACTTCTACACAATTAAAACCAATATTTCATAGGATGAAATATTATTATTAACTAGTAACTTAACAGAAAAACATAGAATTCAATACAGCACACAATCCGAATAAGCACACACATACAATGCAAAGAGCAAAATGCAAAGAGCAACAGGTAAAGATGGAATCAAAGAACGCACACAGACACATACGTAAGTTAATAATAATAAATACTCATTATTATAACATACACTTTAGTTTCTACTTTAGCCTTATACTGTATTGAATTGTGGGGTCAATAAAAAATGTACATAGATCTGGTATCTTACACAGTACTGTATATACATTTGCGAATTTAAAAAAAACATCTTGAGATCGGTCCTTTCACAACGTTTACAGCATAATAAAATAGCATAATTAACGAATAAATCAACTGAAAACAATAGAACTACATATCCAATAGATCTGAAAACAACATACAGTAAATAAGCAATGCAAAAATAAAAGAGCAACTGGTAAAGATGGAATCAAAGAACGATTACAGTCACACACTATCACTGGCAGACTCTACAACTCAACATTGTACAGTTACAGTTATTAGACTAAATATTTACAATATTAAATTAGTATAGTAAATATTTAGACAATCTTTGCTCATATTTTCTACTTTTTTTAATATAGCCATTATATAATATTTATTTTTATATAGATATTTTAAGAATTGAATTCACATGTGATATTTATTAATTTACAATTGAAATTATATATCATATTTATGAACATGGTTTTTCATACTGTATTTTCATATTCTATTTAAACAATGTAAATATACCACATATGCAATTTTCTACATAATATTGTTTCCTCTTTGCACAAAAAGTTTCACTTTTTCCAGTTTTTAACTGTTATTTTGTTTTTCACAAACACATTGGAATTTTGCTCTTTTATAGAAATGCACTCCCAAAATGTACTGTTTTATCCTTTTGTTCAATGTTTAATTTTGTTACATATTACATGGGTGAGAAGGTAACCACATTTTGATTCTGTAACATAGAACAGATATAACAATATACTGTAGTTGACTTTCACTTTCTTTATTTTTCAATTAAATAAAATGCTTTTATATGTAGATTTTTATGCTGCTCAATAATCTAACTCACGCTGCCTGTACCAGAATTAGGCCACAAAATCCTAATAAAAAAGCAGAGAAAATTCAACGCTTTTATACACAGTTTTATTTCAGGTTTGTACATTATTTGATTATGTTTTATAAAAGTTATTTGATTTAAAGAACAATACAATGGCCCTGATTACTTACTACAGCAAGCATTCTGAGGATAAAATATTTATCAATAAAGCTTAGAGCAATATATTTTCAAGGACTTCCTTCAGGAATGTGAAGCAGTGTTTCTGCAGGCCCTGAGTTTATAGTCTAGCCCCGGGGCCTGGTCTCTCTATCTCAGACGTGAGGGACGCAGCTGCGGCCTCATCCAGCATCCAGAACAGTTCTCCCTGCCCCGGTGCCACCAGAGCAGCTGGCAGTGCTGGGCCGTCTCCCCCCTCCAGCACTTGCTTCAAAAGAAAAAGAGAATACTGTAGAAATCGAAAAGTCTTTCCTATAAATAAATATAGTATAGACTTGTGTAATGTACTGTGATTGTCTGAAATAATGCTTTAAAGAAAATCATCATTTATACTTTTAAAACTAGTTTCTTGTTAAGCTTTTTTTTTAAAGATCTGTTGCATACCTTCAGTACAGTAGCTTTGCTGCCCCCAGTGGACACAAAAACAACACATCGCGCTGCATTGACCAAGGGTAAAGTCATAGTGACACGCTCAGGTGGCGGTTTGGGAGAATCTGAGATCGGGGCAACCATCTTCTGGGTTTCCTACAAAAATGGACAGTACTACTCATATAGATTTTAATGTTTAAACAGGTGTTGCTATTCTATTACCCTGACGTTTTGATAAAACTATAGATCAGGGGTGTTAAACTCAAATGCACACAAGCGGGGGCTGAATGGTTTAAAAAAACACACCAAAACGACATTGTTCGAACATAAATATGGATAAAAACAGACAGAACTATTGGTCCACAATGGAGCCATTCAAGCTGTAAAATATTCATAATACTCTACACAAAAAAAAACATTATACCGCAATCATATAATTTAGAAATATTGACCAAAAATTTTGGTTGGAATCCCAGACTGAGAGTTTCACAACAAAAGTGACCTTGAGCAACAGACTGAACCATCTCATCTGTCGATCAAGACATCTGTCAAATACATGTATTGTAATGCAATAGAAAATAATGGAATCTGGAACCTGTAATAAGGGATGCTCGGGGAACAGAGAGCAGGTGTGTCCGTCTGGTCCCATACCCAGCAACAGCAGATCAAAAACTGGAATTTCCTCGGTGCCAAAGGCCTACAACAGATAAATGCGATTTATGCTGTTATACACATATAATGCTGCACTTATACATATAATACAATATAATACAGAATGTACTACAAACAACTGTTACGCTGTTAAACAAGTTAACAATGCGCATGTAGTCCACATAATCTTTTAAGTTACGATACAATTTAGCATGAGCAATAATGTAGTTCTTAATATTAAATATTTTTTTTATTTTGTTGTGCTTTCATGCCATGCTTTTTCAAAATATTTATTTGATTGGAAGTCCCACCTTGTTCAGTTTCCCAGCATAATCATTAGCGCAATCAGTCACGGGTAGAGAAGGATCAATGGACAGGATTCTGTCTTCAGGAATGTTGATTTTATTGAATAAATTATTCTGTAAAACACACAAGGCAGGGTTATACCTTGCATCCAGATGTCCAGCATCTTGTTTTGAACTTCTCACCTTATACAAGCCATATGTGCTCTCGGGGTCACTGAAGGGTACCAGTCTCTCATCACAAAAGCCAATGAGCCACCGGCTGCAGTCCAGGTTGGGAAGAGCTGAGAGACCTTTGCTTAACATGGACACCAGGCTTCCTCCTGACAGACCGAGGGAGAAGGAAGCTCCGGAGGCTCTGCACGAGGCTTTCTCAGCTCGAGTGGACACAAGCTGGGCAAGAGATGACCCCAGCTCCGCCGCCGAGGGGTACACCAGCACTCTTCTCCTGGACATCCTTTCCTGAGCTTGACTGTCCGTGAATCAGAAGAGGATCTGTGGCACATCACAAGCCAAAACAGCATCATTCAGATCGACTGTCACGTAAACACAGACGCACGTGGGTGATGGAGCCACTGAAACTGCCCCTGTGAAATAACAACTAGTGCTGTTTAGTTTTTGAGTTCGGCTTCCGAGGCCAGATAGTTGTATTTTCATCAAAATAAATACAAAACAAGTCACGAAACCTTGCAACGGGGGTTGTATATACGCAAACCTACCAAAGATTTACAGTAGCGGCGCTTGTTGCCCAGCTTCCGCGTGAGTTACGTCACGTGGTCTGAAAAGCCACCAATCACTGAGAGCAGTTTCGCTCAGGGTAATAATGCTTTTAATATGCGCTTAAACTTATAATATCCATGTGGTATTTCGATCATGTGTAACAAAGTGCATCTTACTGGTGTTATAGTGAGTATATTCTTGCAAGCACCAAATTATGTGTATGTCGGATTTCACATTTTAACAAAATAACCTGTTTTACTTAATAATGCAAAACTACGTATGACAAACAGTCGTCGTTATAACACGTAATAATATTAATAATGATGTAATAAGTAATAATGTATAATGTTTTTTTAAATCATTTTTAAATCATTATTCCTACGGCAGACGTTGTCGATGACGTCTCATAACAATATATACGGGGCTTTTATGGATACAGTGTTTTTGATTAACAGTATTTCTAGGCTTCTCTATACAGTGTTTTACGGTAATTATCCCATGAGCCTCTGCTGTCAAACGCTATTTATGGATTCTCTCTATGTACAGAAATATCGCAATGAACGGCGCTGTTGTCCGTCGAGAATAAGCGCGCGTCTGTAAAGATATCCCGACACAGTAGTCTAACTAGTTGTCTTTGTCTCCTTCAGATCTAAACAATTCTTCCGCAAACCGGGACCATGAACGCGGGCGATTTCCAGACACAGTTGACATCAATTATGCAGATGTTGACCAAAAGCGCCGTGATGGAGATCAGCAAACTTTTCGAGAAGAATTCGCTGTTTTTACGACTGGAGATCTCGCGGTGTACCAACGAGAACGAGTCTCTGAAGAAGAAATGCCATTATCTGGAGGCTGAACTTCAATCCGCCCGGAAAACCGCTGGAAACATCAACGGGACAGAAGCTCCGTTCGGCCGCCCGGGACTCGCAGGTATCGGTCGCGGCGTGTAAACACTCGTGTGTGGGAACGTCGGGACCACACACACAAAGGGTGAAGCATGAGCTGGCGTCTTTCTTTGTGCCCTTGATGCTGAACCCGGGTAGTTTTAAAGGGATTGTCGCGTCCGTCTGTCTGTCTGTCTGTTTTACGGGAGACTGAGAATAAACTGTCGGCTCTTCCGCACATATTGACTCGCTCTGTTTGCGTAACCAATGTACACAGTCCTACGTATTTCAATAGTTTATTATTATTGTTTTTATTTCCATTCTTATAAACGAATAGTATATAAATTCACGTTTTAATTTCAAATAATATGTAAATAATGCATATCTGTATAAGAAAAACTAAATTATTGTTTTATATTTGGTCATTCAAAACTTGAAATTTGAAAGTTTTGCTGAATTACAGATTGTACTATGAATACTGTATTTGGAGAGATGGGTGTTTGACTTTCAGAATAGCTTCCATCGTATATTTTGGGATGATAAATACCCTAAAACCTCTAATAAGAACCACCTCCAATAGAAAGCCATCATGACGGAAGGCCACTTTTATACAGGTAATATAAACGCTCTATGTGTCTTTTGACAGCTGGAACTGTTTTACACTTGAGCATCTGACAACCAGTTTTCCAAAAAATACTGCGCCACTCTGTGATAAAAGGACATGAAGAAATGACGGAAGAGTTGAAAAAACAAAGGGGTTGAAAAATATAACATGAATATTTGAATAGATGAGCATTTGACTTTCAGAATATCTTTTCTTTTTTGTTGAGAAATATTTTATTTATAGTTTTATCTCTAGTGTGTATATATATATATATATATATATATATATATATATATATATATATATACAGGGAAATGTGCATGCACACGTGCACACAAAAAAGATACCACAGGATTTTTCAGTTAAAAAAACCTGTGGAATCAATAGAAAGACAAGCTGCTTCCAATAAATGTGCTTTGTATTTTCAATTATGTATTTTCAAGATAAAAACTATTTGCATTAAATATTTTAAGTTCTGCATAGGTTTACTGTCTGCATATGTACACTAACATATATGCATATTTTGCAGATAAACAACAGCTGGAACACATCTCTCACCAACTCATACATCAATGTGAAATGTTTGCAGTGACCTCTTGGCCACAACACACACTGCCGGGGATTAGACAGACAGACAGATAGACAGACAGACAGACCGACAGATAGATAGATAGACAGGTAGACATGTAGATAATGTGATTGTATATTGCATATACTGTAATTTGATGCTATAATAATATATTTACAATATTTTTCAGGAACTGCACATCCTCTCACGATCGACAAAGTGTTTGGTAAAGAATGGTGCGCTCACCAACTGAGACTAGAAGATTGCAAAGACGGTGGAAAAGACGAGACACGGCTCAACGCTTCAGACATCATCGGAGAGGTCAGCTAGTCAGTTTTACATTTAATGATTGAACGATTCCAGAAAGAAGTTTACTGTATGTTGTACTGTCTGTTGGTTAGCCTATAGATTTGGTGCATGGGAAACCAGAAGCGATCGTCATCAAGGAAGAGACGTTTGAAGATTGTTCCAAGAAAGCCACAGTGGACGAAGGTAGCATGTTGAGAGGTGTGTATATGATGTGATGTTCATCTTATAAAATGAATGCCTAATTATTGTGTAACTGCAGGATCCACAATGGCCATTGACGAGAGCTGTGTGATCCAGGGCTCTGAT
Source organism: Paedocypris micromegethes (assembly GCA_028031935.1). NCBI lineage: Eukaryota > Metazoa > Chordata > Actinopteri > Cypriniformes > Paedocypris > Paedocypris micromegethes. Next base: position 12,457,270 of record CM051506.1, read on the forward strand.
GGGGGAGATGATGACGACGAGGAGGATGATGAAGAGGATGATGATGAAATCATCAAATACATGATTCCTTCCGATGACCAGATCCAGTCTCCTTTTCAACAAAGTCAAGCAGTGAAACCAAACCTCAGTGCGGCCACTTCAGCACACGGGAATGGTCTTGTAGGGTTGAACCTTAACCCCGATGTTGGATTTTTCCACAACGCCGTGGCCTTCAGCAGCCAGCACAACCTGCCGACTAATTCGGAAGAGAAGAAGTTTGAGTGCGTGTTTTGTGGGAAGTCGTTCAGCTATTTAAGCTACTTGAAAGTGCACATGCGAACACACTCCGGAGAGAAACCCTTTGTGTGTACGGTTTGCGGCAAACGCTTTGCGCAGAAAACGTACCTCAGAATCCATCAGCGTACTCATTCCGGCGAGAGGCCGTACACGTGCTTGGCGTGCGGGAAGAGCTTTTCTCAGAAGAGTTCGCTGAACGTACACGGCCGGAGCCACACCGGGGAAAAGCCTTATAGCTGCGTAGATTGCGGGAAAAGCTACACGTACAAACACGGTTTTAACACACATCAGTGCGTCAGTTAAACCTGCGTACGTTTAATTCAATGTTTCCTGTTGGTTTGTGTTGGTCTGAAGTTCACTCCAAAAATGTTGGAAGTATTTTACAGTTTGTTGGTGGGATGCTTTTGAGTATATTAGTCATATATACATATCTTAAACAGAAGACAGTGACAGTAAAGCTCGTGTGCTTTCATGCAATACAGGTCTGGTGTACAAACACACCGAGGCCTTGTAGTAAAATCAGTGGCTTGTTAAAAACGTCTTCAGCACTTGGGAAAAGACAGTGAAATGTTTTTCGTCTGTATTTTATTCGGAGACAGGAGATTGATGCCTTGTGGAGTTCTAATTTATTGGCCATTATTTAACCCTGATATTTAAGCATATTTATTTTGTAGCTACGTGCGTATATAACACACATAACTGTTTGATTACTGCTTGCTATTGGCCCTTGATTTCTTTCGATTCTGACGTTTCAATGAGGCTTTCCAAAACTGATCAGATACTGGTTGAACGACTGGTCTCTGAAATGATCTTAAGGTTTTGTTTTTCCCTTTGCTGCTATTGCAATACACAACGTATGTATGTTTGACTGCGTTTTAATAAAGATACTGAAGTGGTTCCAACGTTTGTGTCGTTGGTTTAATGCCTAAACATTCTTAAACGAGTGTTCTAAGAATTTCGCAGCGTACTATCCAAACACCGAGTTTGTGTATATATACACATTCACACATTTATATATACACACCGTGCTGCTAAAAGGTTACGAGCAGGTGTAGATTGACTGATAGATAAACAGACAAAGATAGACAGAAAGAGTTAGACAAGGATAGAAATAGATAGACTGAGATTAGAAGGCCAAATGTTTCTCTTTATAAATCTATTTTGAGAAACATGGGTGCAGCAAACGAGTGTTAAATTAAGAAGCCGCGTTCCCTCAGATTTAGCCTTGCGCTGTACACGTAGGTTTACGGTATTTATCCCATGATGCTTTTCTGTAAAGCGCCGTGCTTTTGTTTCCTTCTGCAGAAATATTGAAATGAGCCTTTTTCTATTGTTGGTGTAAGGTACAGTAAACTATTGCAACAGAGTCAACAGTCCTGTCTAGGCTCGACTTGGCGTTTAAAACGATCCTGTTTCTTAAACACAGAGATCATGAACGCCGCGGATTTCCAGACACAGTTAACGTCCATCATGGATATGTTGACGAAAAGCGCCGTGGTGGAAATAAGCAAACTTTTCGACAAGAATTCGTTATTGCTGCGATTAGAGATTTCACGATGCACCACCGAAAACGAGTCACTGAAAAAGAAATGCAATTTTCTGGAGACTGAACTCCAGGCCGCCAAGAAAACAAGGAACTTGGGGACCGAAGCTTCGTTCAACCGTCTCACAGGTACCAATAAAATCCATCGCAAATGGTTATTACACTGATTTGAACCGTGAAACTGCGCCACCTAGCGGATAAACGATCGGAGTAACGGGGGACGTACCAATAACCGGCCATGTTGTGTCCTTAAATCAACTGTAGATATTCAAATGTTCTTTTGTTAAACTCATATCTACGTTTTCAGAAACCGTGCATCGTCCTTCCATCGACAGTGTGTTTGGCAAGGAATGGTGTATGAACCTGTGGAGCCATGATGAATCCATCACCGAGAACGAGAACACACATCTGCAACCTTCAGATACCAGACTCTCCACTGGAGAGGTTTGGTTCATGTCAATATTTATATTCATGGACTTTCCCCCCTCTAACAGTTCCGGAACTTACTTAATCTTCCTTCCCCCACTAGTCACTGCGTCTGCAGGATGAAGAACGAGACGCGTTTCCTGTTAAGCAGGAGAAATTCGAAGACTCTTCATTTGATGTTAATGATGATGAAACTAATCGTTTGCGAGGTGTGTAAGAGCAATTTGAACTTGCTATTTAGTTATCATTTGTGTAAATATTAGTGTTTGTGCAAATTTCAGTTGTGCTGCACTTACCACAATAATACTATTTTAAAACCAAATGTAGTTTATTTCATAAAGGATTTTAGAATGGAATTAGACAAAATGAATGGTTTGATGCTCTACACAAGCATCAAAGATTTTATACTGTAAACATACATGTATGCATTTTGTACATAGAAGCATTGTATACTGTGTTTATCCAGATAATGTCCTAATATCTTTAAGATAATGTCCCGTTGGTTTCGTTTTTAATGTGATGGGAAGCAAAACAAAGGTGAAAAAAATTGAACCTCTGCTAACATTTTTTAAAATTAGCTTCAAAACGAACTAACTTTTTGTTGGTTTTGAATTTGATAATACCAATGCATTTTACATTTTCTAATTTTAAAAAAGTTCTTGTAAGAATAAATGTATGATGTCCTGATTCATACTTGTCACCAGCTATGATCCAGGAGAAGATTAAATCGGTTCTTCCAGAGCTGGACATCAGCACGTTACAAACCCTGGTCAGTCATCTTACATTTGTGATGGGTGTGGAAAAGATAGAGGACCTTTCCCACGTAGAAGAGTCAGATGTCCTGTTTCTTTTGGATCCTAAGCAATGCAGAAAGCTGGTCAAATCATTCAAGCAAACAGGTCAGACGTTTAATCACTTTCACACTTTCAGTTTTTCCTCATTCAGTAGAGAACAATGCTAGTATTGATCCTTAAATTATGTAGATATGACAAAAAATGTAAAATCTTTGTGAAATAAATTTCTAGCAAATTAACTTGTGTCAATAATCAATACATCAATCTATTTTCCAATCCACTGAAATTGATTTTTTTTTTTAATCTGATTTTAATTAGTTCCTTTAAATCCACAAAGCCCACAACTAGGCTTTCAGTTCACTTTTCCAATATTCTATACACATGCTTTTATTTCTATATCACACATTTTTTGTGATTTTAATTCATTTGTATAACTGTACAAAAAAATAACAAAACCTGGGTTTCTCGCATTACAAAATTATCTGATTAATATTCAGTCTAGTTGAGAACAACTCGAAACAAATCTCAAAAACTAGATTCTAAATCTCAGTTTATAAAAATAATCATTGGATGGTGAGTTTTTAAATGACTAGGTTTTCATTTCATTTCTCACATGTCGGCAACTAGACCAATGTACCTAATTTTTCCAAAATGTTGTGGCCTGCAAAATTGACAGCAAAGTCAAATTCAGCGCCATATTTGGAAATGTTGGGCATTGTTGCTTTATCTTGACATCCATAAAATATATAAATGATAATAAAAAAAAAAAGAAATATCTGAATCTTTACCTCTGTTATCGCTGCTTCAGCTTCTGCTATCTCATCTTTGTCTTCAAGAATCCGGTAAAGAAGATGATGGGACGCCTCGTGAAGTTTTCCTCACGCCACTCTCATCGGCCGAGTCTCTTCCTGAAGTGCCCTTAATTTCTCTCTGTCCCACAAGTACTGACTGGTATCGAAACTTCCAAATCCCGTGGCACCGGATGCCAGAATCCCTGGTTCACGCCACGTTGGCCGGAGAGAGAGGTCAAGCTGCCCCCAGAAGGGAGTTTGTGCGGATTCTGGTGGCAGCCATGCAAATGTACTGCCCAAACCCAACCCTGACCGCTTGTGGCGAAGTGGCCCGGCACATCGTGTCGACTTATCCGCTGACATTCGGAGACATTTCCGAGGAAGGCGAGCAGCTAGGCAACGGCTTCAGCTGGCTACAGAGACAACTCAAGACTCGAGTGGAGCATGTGAACAGAGACAACCTAGAAAACCGAATCCGGAAACCAAGGAAACTGTCCTTAAAGAGGGATAGGATGGATTTACATCAAGACGCAGGGTTGATGAAAAAATTCCGATGCAAAACGGACAGCTACGGATGCATAAACTGGCAGCCGACTTCCATTCCGGATGGAGAGACGTCAGAGTCGCTTGAGATGAAGCGAAAAGTGGCGGCAGAGATCTTTCAGTCCGCCGGGCCGAGAGCTGCCGAGCTGCCCAACGTGGACGACCTCATGCAGCAGACCTACGTGTACCAGCGCCACATGATCAACTCTTACCCCACTCTCAGCATTCCAGACTTAGAGCAGCACTGGCCCTTCCTGTTCACCGATCGCGGACTCTGCAAGCACTTTGAGACTCTCACAGGGATCGACATCAGAAGCCGCTTCAGCGAAAGTCTAAATGCCAAGTCCAGGAGGATTCTCAACTACTTCCACAATCGCAAACTGAAATGTTCTGAAGAGATGCAGCATATACTGAACGAGTTTGAGGTTGACGACTCTCAGTCCAACGACAAGACGGCCATTGTAGCGATGCTGTTGATGTTGAGGTACTTTAAGGAGAAGGAAAACGCCTTGTTCATCTTAGCAGATGTGAGTCTTCAGAAGTCTTGAATCATAACTATAGATGACTGTAGAATGCTAACGTGCTCTTGTGTTTGGCTTTCAAGGAGGCGTCCACCAAGAAGTCGATTGAAAATGACTTTCCGTTGCCATCCACACCCAGACTCATCATGCTGGGTAACATCAAAGCTATTCAGTGGCACTGAACTTGATGAGGCTTTTTTGTAACGCTTTGCTTGTTTTTAGGTGACACCGTACAGAACGCGTCCAAGTGGTTCATCTGCATCGATGGCCGAGTTACACATTCTGTCGACAACCGTCTGGACTTTGCAGCAGCGTTGTCTGTGTTTTTTGCCTGCTACTATGTTTTTAACATTGAGTATCAGGAATCGGCCTGTACGACGTTAGAGTTCATTCAGAGGTACAGTAAATAAAGTGATACTATACTTTTTATGCATTCTGACTTAATTTGGGTTATAGGAAATGCCATTTATGATATGAAAATAAATCAATATTAGCCACTAAATGCAACCATTTTGTTGGTGTCATACACTGGAAAGCTAATTTGGCTAGTATTTCTATCTATTAATTAAATTATTGTCCATTGTTTTCAGGTTTTTGGTCCGTATTAATCCTGAAGGAAGTAAGTGCACCTCAAAATCGGGTACCAGCCGGAGGACAGGATCCATTGTCAAGAGGAAATCTCAGAACTTAAATTCTCGAGTGGCTTCATTCATGCAGAGACTTTCAGAATTCGAATTGACGGCAACAAAATAGCTAATTGGGCATTTTTTTGTGTTGAATAAAACTAAATAAATGGAGTCAAACTATGATTTGTAAAATGGTTGGTTTTATGAAGTATTTCTTTAAAAAATACATTTTCAGTGTTCATCCATACTGTACGTGTGATCAATTAATTTCTCAAGTAGAAAGTGTTTTCTACTGTGATTAGGTGGTGGTCTTGTTATAGAAGGAGAGTCACCACAAACGTGTTAGTCCATTCTAATCATACTTGATGATTTAAGCATGTCAACATTAACACTGGTTTACAGGACATTATGCGTGATTGAGTGATAAAAATTGTCCAGCTAGTTCCACAAATGCATCAAGGTCTTTTATGATTAGATATATTATGTGTCTCAGACAGAGGCCAAAAGAAGTGAAAACAAGATTTGAAATGAGCTGGTTCAGTATTAAGGCAAACAAAAAAGTTTAGTCCAATGCTGGCTCATAAATCATACACAGATTATGGGACTATTGGTGGTTTCGGGTTTACAACGAACTTTTAACCGGTATAACGGTTTTTAGGGTTTAAAACAGCCTGTCTGCCACCGTATAATCAAATAATTTAAATGCAAAACCCCTTGGTATGTCCCACTTTTGAGTCTGTGTTAATTCAATCAGGAATGTATTGTGCTTTTCGCAGGGTTACGTGAGCATCAAATGTGATCTCTTATCTTTAGATTTCTGGGGCATATCGTCAAAGAACAAACCGGTGACGCAGCGACATCACCACAAAAGAGTCGCGTTTAACGAGATCAGGACGTCTACGAGGCTATGAAAAAAATCTATACGAGGCGTTTCTATCTTTTGTATATGCGTTCGGCTTTTTTCTCTTCAGTTTTGGCAGCAGCCATTGCTTCGTCTTCGTGCTGTCTAATCGGGGGTTTACGGTAATTTCACCCGATCCCTTTCGATCAATGCTGATTATATTGCGATTTCCCCACAAAAATACGGGGCGAAGCTGCTTTATTTGACGTGGGTGCGATCTTCTGCTCGAAACAATAACGACAGCGTGTGGTTTCGTGTCGACGGGCAGCTGTAAAGAGAGTCCGATCGGTTCCGCCAATGATGGAGATCATGAACGCCGCGGATTTCCAGACACAGTTAACGTCCATTATGGAGATGTTGGCGAAAAGCGCCGTGGTGGAGATCAGCAAACTTTTCGAGGAGAATTCTTTATTACTGCGACTGGAGATCTCACGATGCACTAACGAGAACGAGTCTCTGAAGAAGAAATGCCATTTTCTGGAGGCTGAACTTCAATCCGCCCGGAAAACCGCTGGAAAGATCAACGGGACAGAAGCTCCGTTCGGCCGCCCGGGACTCGCCGGTAATTTACATATTGTTAAAAAAATCGTCTTAAAACAGCGTGGCTGCGTGTTTTTGCACGTTTACGTAGACAAAGCCTGGTCCGTGGTGCTTGGTGGAGGAGACTGGTGGGAAACGTGTGGTTGAGCAATATGTCTGTCTGTCTGTCTGTCTGTCTGTCTGTCTGTCTGTCTGTCTGTCTGTCAGCGCTTCCCATCCCCAAACATTAACTCTGACCATTTCTGTCCATTGCTGAGAAATGCAAGTCAGATTATGAATTATTAAAAGGTATAACCCCATGATCGTTGGGTTTCAGAGGTCAAAACGAGGTTAACTAGGTGGCACACACACACACGCGCGCGCGCACACACCTTATCAGCTCATTTCAAGTCACACCAAAGCCGGATAGATAACAGCACTGTGTGTTTCAGATGCCGTATTCCGTCCTCCAGTGGAGAACGTGTTCGGTAAAGAATGGGGCATGAGCCAGTGGAGCCACGAGCCGTCCATTATCGCAAAGGACAGCACACGTCTGGACTCTCCAAACATCCCCGGAAAGGTTCGTATCTGCAGCATTTCTAACCCTAAAAGATCTCAAATGAAGCTGAGATGTTTCTTCCATCCCCTAGATTGTAAATTTGATGGACGAAGAGCCGGAAATAATAACTGTCAAGGAGGAGACGTTTCAAGATTGCTCGAGGAAAAGTAAAGTGGAGATGGACGACAGTAGCTCGCTGACAGGTGAAGGATCATTCTATTTAAGTAATTCATATGTATGTTTGAAAGTAAACGTCATTTTTTTTGGCAGGGTCCGCCATGGCCACAGATGAGAGCTGTGTGGCACAAGGCTCAGATGATGACTTCATCACCTACACGATACCCACAGACGACCTGCAGTCCAACGTTCAGCCCAACGAAGCCGTAAAACAAAGTCCCGATGTAGCATCATCCGTGCACGGAGACGCTCTGGCCGGGCCCAATCTACAGGGTCTGGAGTATCAGACCACCATGCCTGAGGAAAAGCGCTTTGAGTGTGGGTTCTGTAGAAGACTCTTCAACAAGCTCACGTACCTTAAAGGACACATGCGAACACACTCCGGAGAGAAACCGTTTGATTGTACGATATGCGGCAAACGCTTTGCGCAGAAAACCTACCTGAAAATCCATCAGCGTATTCATTCTGGAGAGAAGCCGTACACGTGCTTGGCGTGCGGGAAAGGATTCGCTCAGAAGAGTTCGCTGAACGTACATCTCCGCAGCCACACCGGGGAAAAGCCTTATAGCTGCGTAGATTGTGGGAAAAGCTACACGTACAAGCAGTGTTTCAATACTCACCAGTGTGTAGGGTAGACTGGAGTACGAGGAAAACACGTTTGTCGAAATTACTGCTGGAAAAAGAATAAGACGTCGCTTAACTTATTATAAAACCAAAAATGTAAAATTCAAATTGCTGCTTCAGACCTTCACACTGTTCCAGCGTAGTGTGCTGCGACAATTCAAATTGGAATTGCGTTGTTTGTAAATTTGCCAAACGAAACTTCCAAAATTTAAAAATGTGTGTGTGTGTGTGTTTGTAACTTGTATTATAACCGTTTTTTATCCATCTTTTATGGCTGGTCTCGATGTTTTCTTTTTTTTTTCTTCATTATAATTTATTCATTTTTACATGAATCATAGAGAAACCGATTGTTCAAATGATTACAAAGTGTATTCAAGTGCAAATAAAAACAACATTAACGCACAGGCCACTTTCATTTTTAGTGTTTTTTACACTTACTTTTTTTTTATCACAGTTTCTCTGTCTGTTTTATTTATAGTATTTATAGACCTATGCATGAGTTGAATAAGTGAAAACATCTAACCAAATCAGAAACGCCAAACTTTAAATATAAACTATTCCTTTTTGTGTAACTTCTCAGTAAAAATTTAGAATTTTACAATTACGGTAAAATATTTTCAATTGAAGCTCAAGTTTTTCTCATTTTTATTTGATAAGAATCTTTCCTGTTTCAGAATGTCGATGCATCATTGCTAAACTGTACACCTGTAAAAAAAAAAAAATTGATGTTTTTAAGCTTTGTCACACAGATCTGAACTCTGGGTAATTACTGTGAACCGGGTGGGACATAAAACCCACACACATATTCATTCAGTTAATCACACACTCATTGTGCATGGTCTTTTAGAGAGATAAACACAAACCCAAGTAGAAACCCACACGAACAAAAGGAGAAGATGGAAACTCACCGCAAAATTCCCAGACTGGGCTTGGAACCCGGTTCTTTCTGGCTGTGGGGCAACTGTGCTACACACTTCAAAACAAGGAAAATGTTAATTGAAAGCATACATTTGTTCTGCTACAAGTGCAATTGTATTGTAGGTAAACAATAGTGTCAAAACCTTTTGAATGTTTTTCTTCTTTGTTGTAATAAATCTGTGTAGCTACGAATGAAATAAAATGTTTTCAAATTTAATTTACAGCTCGACAAAATAAAGTGTTGAATAAGTGTTTAAATAATTTAAATAAAACCAAATGTTTGTTTTTCATGCGTTAACACAGCGTCAGTGACCGCTGTGTTAACTTGACCGCTGGATGTCAGTATAATGCAACCATATACCTTAACTTGTGTTGAAGACTTAAAAACTCGTCTACACGCCTCATACACTCAATAAAGACCTAAACTTGAAGTTTTTTAGGGCTAGTTACAGTAAGCACACATGCGCGCGCACGCACGCACGCACGCACACGCACACACACACACCCGGAGCAGTGGGCGGCTATGAGCAATGTCACCTGAGGGTCATGTGGTGGTCAGTGTCTTGCTCAAGGACATTCAGTTGTAGAACCCGCCGAAGTAGGAGTTTATTCAAGATGAAGGATCTGGCAACCACGTTGTTCTGTCTGGTTCACAGCCACTGCGTGACAATTGAGTTGTTTTGGTAGCTTGAGTGGCTAATGCTAAAAGTTAAGAGTCTTCAGCAATCCTGCCTTGTCTTACTTCTGTTATTATTCATTGCATGCGCGCAGATTTAGTTTCCTTTTTTCCAATGATTATTAGTTTATTATTTCCATCATTTCTCACGTTCTGGCTGATTATTTTCAAAGACATTTGCCTATGGAACCAGTTTTTCCTGCAAGTGGGTCTGATCCTCCCTTGGAAACCCTGAGGGAAAAAAAATCAATCAGTGGCTTTAAAACGTGCCGTGAAAATAGTTCCACAACTTTAGAGTCCAGAGAAAACCACAGAGACACACATCTAGAAACTGATGGCGGGTTAAAGTGATTGATAATCCGTAGTCTAATAGCAAAATTGAGACACTCATTTGGCCATCATTAATTTAATAAACTCTCACTGACGTCTTGACAGAACATTTCCCTGATGTCCACACAAAGGCGGTCGCCGTGTCAACATGGGACTGTGCTCAAGGTGGTGTAGCATACCAATAGATTTCTGCCTAACAGTAGATAAAACCAAACCAATTGGGAAAACAATGACAGATTATTCATCTCTTCCGCTGGAATAGATGTGTGCTGTGCTCCGCATGCAGACGCCTGACTTGTGTTCCGCTGTCTCACGTGTTGAGTTTGCAATCTTGCCTTTTGTAGTTCTGCAAAGACAGAAATCTCCCAAGACAGTCAATCTCAGAATAAAAATATCTGCGTCTCTGCTGAGAGTGTGTGAGAAGCTGATTGTCTTCTGCTCTTGGGGCTGAAGTCCTGTCTGCTTCACTCCACTCAGCGCAGCCTGTGTAAACTCCAAAAGATGCTTCAGGGACCTACGTGTGTAATTAAAAACAGCACTCAGCTGATCTTAAGTAATTACTTTAAACATTATCCTCCATTGTTTAACACCACAGCTAATCCCAGTAGCATTAACCACAGGTGTAAAAAAAAAAAAAAAGCCATGCTTGAGTACAGATAGCTTTACCAAAAATTACTCTACGACAAGTCACAAGTAACCAATTCCAGGAAGACGTGAGTCAAAGTCGTAAAGTATCCAATTTTACAAGAACTTATGCTGTAAAACACCAAACATAATTATGAGGGTTTTTTTTTTTCATTTGAAAATAAATGAAATTTAACACCTCAGGGTTTCAAAATGGCTGAACAAAATAGATAAAACAAACGACAAGTGTCTCCATCAAGCCTCAATATACAAAAGTACACTTAATTTAAAATACGTAATTTAGCTCATAAATAGCATCCAGTACCTTCAGCATCCTGCAGATGACAATATCACCTTATCCTCCCAAGAAATTACCCGTGGTAGAAAAAGATGCCGACCTAATCTAGCCACAGGGGTTGCAAGCCAACCTGTATCAAATGTAGTGGAGTAAAGAGTACAGATACTCAATCACAAATGTAGTTAAGCAGACAGTTGCCTATATTTTTGATACAACGTAGCCAAAAATACTTAAGTAAAGTAACATCATTTATTCAAGTGCTTTACACCTCTGGCATTAACACCGCGTGATCTGACAGAAATGGCCGTGGCTAACATCTGTTTTTATTTAAAGCAGCGTTACACAAGCAGGAGTGCTGACATAATGAGTGTCATCTTGGCTGTGAACACTAGCGTACAGAAGCGGAGAGTAAAGGCCAAGTGTCAGTCAGAGCCACACGTTGTAATTTGATTAGTACGAGTTTGGATGTGAAAAGGTAAGGACTGTGCACCCAGAGCCACGGAGATAATGGAGGAGATATTGAGTTTTTTGGAGGAAGACCCCTGCTGCTCGGTGTGTGAGGAGGTCTTCAGCGTTCCCGTGGCCCTCTGCTGTGTTTTCTGCGGATGTAGTTTGTGTGAGATGTGCTTCCAGCAGTTGTGGGAGAAACAAGGCTGTGAGGAATGTCCCGTCTGCACCCAAGACAGGCCTGGATCCCATCTCACAAAGTGCAAAGAACAGAGAAAAGAGGTAATAAAACCAGCGTGGCACACAACCCAGCAGCTACGGGACTGTTCCGTCTGCTGAAACAAACACCTAATCAGTGTGGTTGAGCAGAAACTAGGTTATAGTAATAATACAAACTATGTTTGCCAATTATGAAGCACTCAAAAACTCACTGTCCATCTTAAATGGTTCGGGGAAATTGCCACAGGTTTCTACTTGTTTGCAGATCTAACCATCTATTCCGAGGCACATGGTGGCTGTTTTTCCTTGTATCTGGGAATTTAAGTCGGTAATTTGTATTAATTTTTAAGTTTTTAAGTTTCCACATCACGCATGCATCAAAGCTGATGTACACAGGACATGTTTAGTCAGTAAGTTGCTGATGTTAAGAGTGGGATGGGAATTATGTGTAAAGACAAACTATATTAAAATGTTTTATCAATACAGTATCATGTGATACTTTATTTCGGCTCAGTGGATTGTAAGGCCAAACTCAGCAACTCTAGGCAAAATAATGAAACACACAACTGATTGTTGGCAACCAATCACAGGGTGAGACAGTGAACTACTCACTTACTCATGATTTGCTTACTCTCACTCACTCATTATTCACTTACTCTCACTCCCAGTCACTTATTATCACTCACTCACACACTCACTCACTCACTCACTCACTCACTCACCCACACACCCGCCCACGCACGCACGCACGCA
>CM051506.1:12469846-12484164 GCA_028031935.1 Paedocypris micromegethes
ACACACACACCCAAATATGCTCTGGCCACTTTATAGACAAGGCAGCATAATTAGAAGTATTATAATCAAGTTAAAATGCACCAACCAGTAGTAATTTGAGGTTTTCTTAGTGCCACTGGACTGACAGAAGATCTAGACACACTCTGGACATATTTCAGTGAGGTCATGTACTGTAACATTAACCTACAGTAGTTTAATTTTGACCCTCCATCAGTAGGTATAACATGTCAGTCTGGACTCATGCAAATAGAACTCTGAGACGGATCAGGCAGGGTCATCTTAAGTGGTAGGTGGGGCGTAGTATCCCCTCGTGACCCGAGTGAGGAACCTAGAGCTCAAAGACGCAATGGCTGCCATAGAATCACAGCGAGCAGAAGATCTCTCCTGCCCCATCTGTGGAAGCATCTTCCAGAAGCCTGTGGTGCTGTTCTGCAGACATCGCTTCTGCAAGCCTTGTCTTGAGAGCCTCTGGCAGGTGGGGAAGGTCTGCGAATGTCCCCTCTGCGGTCAGCCAGCGTCCATGGAGGAGCTGAGGGTCAACAGCGCGCTGGAGAAGACCTGCGAGGGATTTCTGGATCGCTGTAAAAACGACCCTCTGGCATGCAAAGACCACGGTGAAACCTTGACGCTCTTTTGTTTGGAGCATTTGAAGCCCACGTGCTGCAAGTGCAAGTCATCGGATGACCACCAGGGTCACAGGTTATACCCCATAAACGAAGCCTCACAAGACTGTAAGGTATGGTGTTTCCAAACATGGTGGTCTCACACTTGAGTTTTTTTAGTGGAGCAGCGTTGATTCCCTTCAGACGTATGGCCTAAGAGACGCGAGAGTCACCTTGCAGACGGCTGTTCTTTATGTAGAAGGTCCTTGAAAATGGTTATTTGTGGCTCTTTGGCTTGGATAATCATAATACTAATAATAGTGGCAAGTTCTTGCTGGTTATGAGGTCTACAGACATAGCTGAAACAAGACACCAGGCGGATTGTGAAATCCATCTTGTAATTTCAGCTCACACCCAGGAGTTAAAAAGCAAGATTGAAGATGATGTATTATTGGAGGATTGATTGATCCACACTTTGCTCTACAGTTTTCATACAACTTACTGTGATTCTTGAATATGAATTAAGCTTTGTAATAATAAATTGCTTTCTTCTCTAGGCGTTTTTTGGGATAGGTCAAGATAGTAAGCAGCAGTGTAAAGTACTTGAGTAAATGAAGTTTGGTACTTTATGTTTTCGACTACTTTGTACTTGTACTTAGTACAAAAAAGTGCAAGCTACTTTTTATTCAACAACATTTTGATGGACACTTACCATAACTTGTATTTTAAAGTTATTTTATAAAGTTATTTCAAAATTGGATACTTTACGACTTTTACTTAAGTCTTATTGAAATTGGGAATTAACTTGTATTGGAGCAATTTTTACAGTATGGTACTTTTACCCAAGTTTGATTTTCAGGAACTCTTTAGGAAATGCAGAGAACACACAAGTACGCGCGCACACACACTCTGTCTAACTTTTATATAAGTACAGTATATAGTCAATACTTTCCCTATGTTTTTACAATGCTCTTTTTCCAGGCCGAATTGAAAAACGCATTAAATCCACTTAAGGAAAAGCTGAAGCTGCTCCGGAAAACCAAAGAGACATATGAGCAAATTACAGATCTTATCAAGGTAATGTTTATAAGATGATTACTTATATATATGTATAACCCCGACTAAAAGTTTGGACACACTTTCTCAATCAAAGAGTTTTCTTTACTGTCATGACTGTAGACTCTGAAACTGAAACGTGTGGGCTTTTTGACCAAGAAGGAGAGTGATGCGCCAGATGACCTGGCCCGCGCAGTCACCCAACCTGAACCCAATCCAGATGATTTAGGGTGAGCCGGACCGCAGAGTGAAGCCAAAAGGGCCAAGAGCTATGCATCTCTGGGAACTCCTTCAAGACTGTTGAAGAGCAATTCAGGTGCTGAACTCTGAAAGCTCTTCAAGAGAATGCAAAGAGTGATCAAAAGCAGTAATCAAAGAAAAAAGTGGCGATTTGGAAGAACCTAAAATATGATACATTTTCAGTTCTTGAACCTCTTTTTTTATATATACGTATGTCTATAAGAACCTATTTTTTAATTCATAGTTTTGATGCCTCCAGTGTGAATCTACAATTAACATAGTCCTGACAATGTAATTTTCAAAGAAAAGTCTTTGAATGAGAAAGTGAAACTTTTGGTCTGTATTAATATTATATATATATATATATATATATATATATATATATATATACTATGTATATATATTATATCATAATATTAACGTTTTTCAGACTCAGGCCGAGTTCACAGAAAAGCAACTACGACAAGAGTTTAAAGAGCTTCACCGGTTCTTACTTGAAGAAGAAGAATCCAGACTTTCCGCGCTGCAGCAAGAACACGATCAGAAGTGGCAGATCATAAACGACAAGGTCGACGATTTGGATATTGACATCACATCACTCACCATCACCATAAGAGCAGTAGAAGAGGAAATGAGATCTCTGGATATTCCCTTCCTCAAGGTGACCTTTGGGGAAAAGATAAAAAGAAAACTCTTTTCACTAACTACATCTCGTATTTGTCTTTTTTTAAATCTAGAATTACAAGGACACCATAAAGAGGTACAAATTTACAGCATTCACAACTTACCAATGTTTTTTTTTTCCTCCATCAATTCCTTTACCTACTCGACCAGAGTAACTGCCATTCTCCGTTGACAGAACCTGGCGTGTTCCCCAGGATCCAGAGATGATCACAGGCTCTTTGCTCGACGTGGCCAAACACCTGGGTTCACTGAAATATCAAATCTGGGAAGGAATGAAGGAAATGATCCAGTACAGTATGTAAACCCAAAAACACCTCAGAAGTTTTAATTCAATGGTACATTTATTAATCGCATTTGCGTGACATTGAGGGCACTTGGCAGAAGTTTTCATACAAGTTCTACAATATTGTTTGTTTTGAGAATTAGAATTCAAGTTCAGCGAATTTGTAAAGCGCTTTTTACAGTTACAACTGTCTCAAAGCCACTGTGTTGCATTTTATTCATTTGTTCATTGGTGTTAAGATAACGGCTATGACTATAACCAGTGAACATATGCGACAGTGGCCCGGAAAAAACCCTCTCTGACGGAATGAGAGGAAAAAACCCTGGGGAGAACCCGGCTCACTGGTGCCAGTCTGCTGTGGCATGCTCGACAAAATCATTGCATTGGTTGTTCCGCACCATTTTGAAACTGGGTCCAGAAGATGTCTCCATCCTGAGTGGCGAAAGAGGCCCAAACACAACCCTTACCCTTAAACCAAACGCTAACACTATAAGTTGCTGATGTGAATTATGTGTAAAGACAATCTCAATCACTTACTCACACTCACTCACTCTCTCACTGATAGAGGCCTAACATTAACCCTATCCCTCAACCCTAATGCCAACCCCAACATAACCCTTACCCTTAACCTAAAACGCCAACTATAAAACCCAACCATAATCCTAATGCCAACCCCAACCATAACCGTAGTATCAGAGTATTTTAATTCATTGTACCTAATCATAACCCCTAACCCCAACCATAACTCTTACCCTTAACCCTGACGCCTACTGGTTACGGTTGGCGTCGGGGTTAAGGGTAAGGGTTATGGTTGGGCCTCACCAACAACCCCAACCATAACACCCATGATGCTAACCGCAACTATAACCAGAGTATTTTGATGCATTGTACCTAACCCTTAACCATAATTCAGCCAAGGGTTAGGGTTATGGTTGGTGTTATGGTGGTTGGCATTAGGGTTAGACCCAACCATAACCCTAACCCTTAACCCTAGTGTTAACCCCAACAATAACACTAGTATCGGAGTATTTTGACCCATTGTACCTAACCCTTAACCCTAACACCTACCGCAACCATAACCATAACCCACTAACTTGGTGTTTCTAATTCAATGTTCTAGTTGTGCAATTGGTGAGTTTGTATAAAGGACCACGACCCGGTGCTTTATGCTGTCCCTGTTTAATCCAAAGCTTAAACCGGTCTTGATGACTCACAAGGACAATGAAGAAATGTGAAAGGCTTTTCAGAAGACATGACTGTTAAAACAGTAGCTTCTGGCTATTTTCTTAAATGCTAGATTTTTTTTTTAAACAAACTAAACAGCTGCACGATTCATGTGGAATATCAACCAAATGCGTATTTATAAAGTGATCTTTGTAGTTTGGGTTGCACTGACATGGAAACAAACCACCCAAAAATATCTTGATTTATAGCTTATCCTCTTTCCAAAATGTCAGAAGTGCTTCTCTGTAGAAGAATTATGGGACAGTAAAGTATGGATCTGCTCTAATATATCATTCACTAACTGTTTTGGAATTTTGAACATTCTTTAAGTTTGGGCAAGCATCACTTTTCACTTTGTAGAATGATAACTTCTACATGAATATTGAGAAAACCCAAGATTTGAGTTTTAAACGTTTTTAAATAAATAAAAAAAAATCCCAAGATCAATCTATTCATGTATACTATCTATCTGTCATTCCAACACAATCACCAACCCATCACATACTCATTGATCCATTTATCCATCCATAACTGTCTGTCCCTACATCCATCCATTCATTCACCTTCCCATAAAATATGTACAATCCAACATATGGTAATCATTGTTAAACCCAAGCCATCTATGTCATGTGGATTTAAGACCAGATTCAAATCACATGGGCCTTACCTTCTACTGGTGAAAGTCATACTTACCGATGAAGATCCGCTTCTGGATTAAGATCAGGAAACCGGGTTTCTCGTGCAACAGTGTGAATTTGACCTTGGACATTTTCACTCTGCAGCTCCAGTGACTCTCGACCCCAACACGGCTTCCAGCTGCTTCATCCTCTCGGACGACCTGACCACTCTCCAGTGCAACAGCTACGCCTTCCGCCTCCCAGACAACCCTGAGCGCTTCAATGTGGGAGCGGAAGTGCTGGCCTACGAGGGCTTCAGCTCGGGTCTCCACAGCTGGGACGTGGAGGTGAAGGACAACACCTACTGGGTCATCGGGGTGGCCAGCGCCTCCATCGACCGCAAGGGCAAGCACGTGCTGACCCCCGCTGAGGGCTTCTGGACCATACGGCTGAGGAACGGAGAATATAAGGCCTGCACTGCTCCGTGGTCTCCACTCACCATGAGCCAGGAGCCTCAGGTCATCCGCGTGGTGCTGGACATGGGCAGGTCCAGGGTGACGTTTTACGACCCGCGGGTGAAGACCCCGCTGTTCACCTTCAAAGACATGGGCACACTGACCGCTCACCCGTACTTCTGTAGTGCCTGTAAGGATCACCCGCTGAAAGTGCTGCCCGCGTGGCTCTGTGTGACTGCCCAAGAATGCCCGGCTCAGGGCTTTCAATAAAGTGGGCGTCACATGACTCACGATAGTTTTAATCCTGATGACCTTGAGCATCAGACAATAAACACTTAAACACATTCAAATGTAACCAGAAATTGGTATAAAAAATGTCCTGGTTCTTTAAAGGAGACTTGTTTTAACAGCGCATCTATCCTCCCACTCACTCATCCATAATCTACAGTATAAACTCATCCTTCTATTCATCCGTCCATCTAACCCAGGGGTGTCCAACTCATTTTCACAGAGGGCCACATCAGCATAATGTCTGTCCTCAAATGGCCGGATGGAACTAGTAAATGTAGCTAAATGTAATCAATTGTAGTGTAAAATAAATTTAACTACTTCATTATTTATCATAACTTAATCAAGCGACAATTCCAGTTGCGTAGAAAACCTATGTTTGTTTGTTGCTCTAACATACATCCTTTTAAAATGTGTCAGCTTATAAAAAACACATAACTCCATTAATGAAGGATCAAACTGTCCAAGTGAATAAAGACAAATAACATAAAACTGTGGAAACACTGCCTCGGCTAGTCAAAAAGCATTGTGGGGAAATTTAGTTTTTGGTCAACGCACGTTCTTAATTTAATTTTTGTAGTTATTTTTAGACACTCAAAACTTTTAAGATCTTGCGGGCCACATAAAATGACATGGCAGGCCCCATCAGGCCCCTTGGCCTTGAGTTTGACAAGTGATCGACCTAATTGATTTATACGTTCATTTCTCTATTCATCCAGCCATCCAACTAATCTGTTAGTTCACCCAATCATTTTTCACCCACATATTTGTTCAATCTATAAAAAATAATGTACTTTAATTTTTTTCATCCCGCTAAGAATATCATCCAACCCTTTCATCTATCCTCCAAATCACCAGTCTATCCGTTCACCGATATAACCATTCACGTATATTTGGTTCGCGGACCAATAAACAGTCAACCTCACACCAAAAGTGGTCAGATTTTTTATTAAATCATTAAAATCTCAAAGTCCTAATCCTGCATACATTTTTACAATTCCTTTTAAAAAATTAAAAAAGAAAGAGATACTAGGCCATTTAGCACATCTCCTCACAAAAGACAAGGCACTTGGTTTAGGCTGTTGTTAGATACTCTGTATCCTCCAGCTCTCTAAGGGTCACTTCAGAAGTAAAAACACGTAATCAATCTGGTAACGTTCACTCACTGTGGTTTAGCTCTACTAGTACTGCCAGTCTGTAGTGGTCTTAGTGTCGCTAGCTTCCAGACTAACGTCACGTCTGTCATTCCGTCAGGTGGCTTCTTATCAGTCAAATCGAGATTGCAAGAGGCTTCACAGCTATCAAATCAGAAAACAGATTAAAATACTAATTCACGCTCACCGTCTCATCTACTGCTTATTAGACAAGTCAGTGTGTCACCTGCAAGGCACAGCTTATGTGTTCTAGATGGCTAGAGATATGAATGCGTAACACTAATGTCAAGATGATTATAAATGCAATCGTTGCGTCTAAATAACGGCGGTGTGGTCTGCGATGTCCTAACACTGTAAGGTCAAAGGGTCGTGTGCTCTCCTCACAGAGCCACGCGGCCTTCATCCAGAGCGCCGTACATCTCCTCGCTCACCAGCTCGTAGCGGCATTCTCGGGAGTTCAGGAAGTAGATCTGATCGGTGGTGAGACGGGGGTCGTAACCTTCCCTCTGTAACCGGGTCTTCTGGAACTTAAACGTTCCTGGAAGCAGAGGGATCGTGAGCAAAGCGGATGGTCAGGCGTGGGAACCCTCACGCACCTGTGGTGTCCACACACGGGGAGATGCGCAGGAATATGGGCCGAGCGTACGGAGGCAGAGCTTGCTGGACTTCTCTCAGAAAAGCACTACAGTTGAAGGTTCCTGTGGAGTCGGCGATGGCCGCCATTCCAGCCTTTCCTTCCACACCTGAAGCACATACACACACATACCGTATTCACGCAAGCACTCCCCTGATTTTTCAGGCACAAAATTAAAAAAAAATATATATACAAATTATTATTATTATTATTGTTTTATTATTAACATTTATGGTTCAATTACATTAATTCTCTTTAAAAAATGTGTCTTCATTTACCAAACCTAACTTGTGACTCGTATCATTTTGATATCGTTTTACTTGAATAGATAACAAAAAGTCGATTCTAGAGGTCAGGACTTCATTGCCCAAGATCCTTTGCTCTCCAGGCAGACTCTACACATGTGCAGAGCAATTGTTTCAAGCTCAGGCCTGTTTCAAAATCTCTGTTTATCCGACGCCGTGTGAAGACGAAGGATTATTTATCCCCTGTGCAGCGACCCAGCGTTTTGATAGTGTCTGTTCCTTGGATTTTTTTTTACTCCTTGCCCGTGTTCTTCATTTTCGACTGTTTCTGCGATTGGACTCGTTTGTAGCCGGTTGCGCTAAGCGAAGCTAAACTACCGGTCGTGGTTTGTAGTATCTGTTTGTTGTAATATAAATGATTGTACTGTATTTAGTTTAATCTTACTTCTTCCAGTGTTATATTGTCTCTGTTAAGTGTCGCGAGGTGTCTAATGTTTCTTTATTTCTGTTATTGAGCCAATAAAAAAAAAAATTTGAGTTTCCTTTTATTTGTAATTGTTCCTGAAAAGCGGAAAAAATAGGGGCTTATATTTACGCACATATTTGAAATCGGCGATTATAAGCACCCCCCAAGTTTTTGAGCGTCGTAAAATGCGTGCTTATATTCGCGTAAATATGTTATATAGTTTCTCTGAGGAGATGTTATTTATCTCATGGCGACGTTTCCTCCTCACCGGTTACGGTTACTCCAAACACAGCTACGTCCCTCTGTCCCAAAAGGTTGCTCAGAATTCCCTCAACTTCTGTCGTGGACACGTTCTCTCCTTTCCAGCGGAAGGTATCGCCACTGCGATCTCGGAAGTACATGTATCCAAGATCATCCATTACTAAAACATCCCCTGTGAGATAAAAAGCCAAAGATGAATAAATACATTTATATTTCTATTATTTATAAATGACACAAATGCGCAACTAATAACACATTTACACGTTAATCATTTTATAATTTTATAATTACACACACACTAATGTTTTTTTTTTTCAACTATTGTGTGAAGTTTGTGTAGGTATGAGGCTGTAAATGCATTAATAAAAACGAACGCAAATCTATTTTAATGCATAGTTTCGAAATAATAAAAATGTATGCATGTTAAAAAAAAAAAGTATTAGCACTCTAAAACGCTAAAAAGCATTAGCACTCATGTGCTGTTTCATATCAATATAATCAATAACACATTCAAACATTTAATATTATAAAATATTATAAAATCATTCATTTGATGGGATGACTGTAACTCGATGGCTTGAACCCTGGATTTGCTGCATGTAGCTATATTTATTGTTGATTTACTTTGAAAGTTGCATGTGGCTACTTATATTATATACGTATTATATTAAACGTGTATAACTATGCATTTTATACCAAAACTTTGCAGTTTATTTAAGAATGTTTTACTTGCTGCCATTTCATTTGTTTTGTGCTAGCATTTTCTGGTTTGTAAATAAAGATTGTGTTAAAAAGAATATCCTTTTTTATCACCATCATTATTGGTGTTGTTGTTACTTTTGTAAAGCAATGTCAAAGATTGCACGCAAATAATAATTTATTCCCAGAACTACCTTAGCCTGTCATATTCTTTGTACACGTTCTTCGTTTGTTATTCTAATGCTAATAAATCCCTTCAATGCAAAACTAAAGCGCTAAATTGTAAAAAAATATAGTGACACATCTTGTAATAACCCGATACAAACCTTTGCTTTGAACCAACAGTGGGGGGAAAAAAAAAATAAAAAAAATCAATCACACACAATACTTAAGATGGTTCTCTATACATTTGTGTAGTTCTTTGAATTAAAGTGATCAATGAAGAATTTCCTCAAAAAGAGTTAAAATCAAAAGATTATTCCTAAACCTGTAAAATCTGGATATAGTAATCCAATAGACGGATTACTGTCCACGAGTCTACAGTGATCCACATTTCCTCATCCAGACCTAGTGGTAAATCACGATCACGACATACACTGCAAAAAATAAACTCTTGACAAGCCAAAATTTCTTGAAATTAGACAATAAAAATTGTTTTTTTTCCTAACAAGATAAATTTAATGTCTTGTTGCAAGAAAATATAATTTTTCGAGGTAGAAATTATATTTTAGGACAGAACTTGCTGAAACAAGAAATGTCAAGTCAAATTTTCTTATTTTAAGAACACAATGTTTCTCAATTTAGGAAACAACTAGTATGAGAACAAGAACTGAAACAAATCTTCTGTCAAACAAGATTTTTGTGACTCGTTTCAAGTCGTCTCACCAATTAAAATGTTCTAACCCCATTGAGGGACAATTTTACTTCATTTAAGTATTTTTTTACTCACTTTGTTTTTTTTTTTTTAATTTTTATACGTGTATTTTTTGCAGGGTAGAGCAGTGTTTTGAGATCCTGTTCACGTCCTCGCAGTTACTTTAGGTTAAAGTCTCAACTAGCAGCGCTTTCTCCGTCTTTGAGGCTGCGAACAGTTTTACTCCCGATCCCGGCGGAACTTTTAGAAAGTGGCACATCTTTCTAGTGAAAGTTAAAGGTGCACCTGACAGATAAGCAGAGTCGTTTTTCCGGAATACATTGTGGGCAATCTTCTTCCTGGTGGCATCTTGACTCGCATACCCATCGAAACGTCGCAGAGGATCCTGCTGATTAATTCTCCCCACCAACAGCCCAGGCTCTCCTGCGAGAGGAAGTCAACTTATAATTGGCGATAAGAATACAAAACGGTGAGGAGGCGAAAAACTAATACAAAATACAGCATGAGAGTACTATTTAAACTCTATTTTCAACAACTTTAGTGTATTTTATTTTAGAACAAACGAGAACAAAAACACAGATTGATCCTGACCGGGCTGGCAGGGCACACACAGTCCATTCTTGTCTCGAACCAGCTCCATTGTCTCCTCGTCCACTTTCACCAGACGGATGGGGTACACACGGGGCAGAATCCGGCTGTTAAAGCCACACGCTCCAACCTGATGTGTTGGGGGGGAAAGAAATGGCAGCATTCAGCTTTAGCACACGCTCTCAATAACACACCTCTCGTAAATCAACTGATCGCGAACCTTGCCATCCATATTGGCAATGCTGCAGTTGCACTCAGTGGCTCCGTAGAACTCGCCAATCCTCTTTATTCCGAAACGTTCCACAAAGGCTTCCCACACACTGGGCCGTAATCCATTCCCGATTGCTAAACGGACCCGGTGCTGGTGCTCGGACGGGCGCACGGGCTGCGACAGCAAATAACGGCAGATCTCGCCAATGTACTGCACGATCTGGAAGACAAGTGTCGTTCTTAGAAAGTTGTTTTTTTATTCACCCACTCACAAAGACAGACAAAAATACGAGCTATGTTTTATTTCGCCAATAAATTTTATTTATAGTATATCAACAGCCAGATGAAATGGACTTACAGTGCAGTTGTGCTTGATGCAGTCGTCCCAAAAGCGACTTGCTGAGAACTTCTTCTTGACCACCACAGTCAAACCATTAATCAAACACTGGCCCACCCCCATTATATTACCTGTCAGGACAGCAAGGGAATATAAAGCCGCCAAAACATTAATTCAATTGGATTGGGACATTTAGTCCATGGCAACGTCATTTATATTAACGTCGCATTCTATGAACTGAACCACATCACATTTTGGTTCCAATACTAAAAAGAGACAAACTAGAAGTAACATGAAAAAGTCATCATGACTAAAGTACATGAGTAAAAGGACTGAAGTATTGTTAACAATATTTAAGTATTGTTGGTTGCGTTGTTATTAGTGTCAACATATATGAAACTTTTACTCTCTACTTGACTACATCTGTGATCGAGTATCTGTACTCTTTACTCCACTACTTTTGAATGAACGCTTACGTTACTCGTTACATTGTGATTGTGCCAGTTTACTACTGCCAGTAATTTCTTAGGCGGACTAGGCGGTATCGCCATCTGCAGGAGGCTGAAGGTACTGGATGCTATTTATGAGATAAATGTGCATTTTTGTGAAATTTTGTCCAGTACTCTGCGATTGACCAACACTAACTTTATTTTGTTCTGCCATTTTGAAACATTGATGTGTTAAATTTAATTTCTAGATTAGGAATTAGTTTCTAATTTTTCAATCCTTGGTATTTTTTCAGCCTAAATTCAGTACGAGTAAAACACCAAAGTTCTTTTTAAAGCAGGATACTTTACGACATTTACTCAAGTCGTCTTGGAATTGGTGACTTGTATCTTGTAATGGAGTAATTTGTATAGTAAGTGAGTGTACTTTACTCAAGTATGGTTTTCAGGTACTCGTTACAACCCTGACACACACACACACACACACACACACACACACACACACACACTGAACAGAACTACTGTTGCATATAAACTTTGTTCATATTTTATATCTTGATAATTATTCTTGATATTACATTACTGTATATTCATTCTCAGTGTGGAAGGCATACCTGCTGAGTGGTAAAGGGGCAAACAGTCGTAGATAACGTCATCTGGCCGCATGCCAAAGGAGTAATACCCAAAAGCAGCTATCCGGTAGTATCTATGGCACAAAAGCTGTTTATTAAGAGTTTGTGCTCGTACGGCCTTAGTTTCTGCGTGTGTGGCTTGTCATGGACGGGTTACCGGCTGTGCACCACTATAGCAGCTTTCGGGAGTCCGGTGGTGCCGGATGTGTAGATGTAGAACAAGCGATCTGAGAAAGACAAAACATTAGTCAGGCGAACGCTCTGAATACCAACTCATCTCATAACCCACAATATCCTGTCGTGATAAATCTTTCAAAATGAAATGGTCTTGGGGAACTGTAAAAATTTAATGCGGGTGTCTGAGTTTTCCAAAAGGGCGATAAAACATCAGAGTGTGATGGAAGTGTGGCTTTCCGAGCCAGCTTTGCTGAAATAACAGTCACACGTTGCTTCATCCACGTCTCTTTTAGCACTTATTCCTCCTGGCGGTATGTCTTCAAGCAAAAGATTATGAAATAAAGAGCTCTCAACTGAAGCGCGAGGCACTTGATCACTGGAGTATTCATTCCAGCCCCGACTTGCAAATGAAACCGCTCATTAATATGCTGCTCAGCGTTGTGACTGTTTCAAGGTAATTACGCAGAGAAAGCAATCGCAATGGCTGCAAATTACGCTTACAACAACTCATGTGACTATCAGAAGACATCACAAAGAAGCGCATTATATCCGAAGATGCAAGGAGGACACGGGACGGGAACATTTCTCCACACACTATTAACTGACACCGAGCAAAAACACTTCCTGGAATCAACAAGAGCCTCAATCATTCTAAAATATATTGGATGGAAAAGTAATCTACAAGTTTCAAAACTCACCTCCATTAAAAACTCCGGCAATGGCCGATAATGGACGTCTGCTTTAAAAATGCAGCGGCAAAGATCGTAAAAGCAAGACATTAAGCGATTGTGACACTCCAGAGTGTTGAAAGGGAAAGTAATGTGCACATAAAATTCGCAAAAAGACGTCTTTTCATCCATGCGTTGGAAAATTAGCTCAATCGAGACCACTCAAGTCGTCGCACAAGAGTCGATCTCAGCTTTATTGTCGATAGCCACAAAGTTGAGGTTATTTTTCAGTTAAAGCAATTTATTGGGCGGAAATCTCACCATTGATGCCTTTGGACACGGTGGAAGCTGGTGGATGTCGAGGGAAAGATGCCAGAATGGAGTCAAGAGACTGGCATTTCAGAGCGGCCATCTGGTCTGGTCTCAGATCTCCCGTGCTGAACCGCACCATGGCCTCGCTCAAGGAGGAGCTGACTTCAGACACAGCTACATGTGGACGCAAAGACATTTCAAATGAGCAGCGACTTCCAATCGGACGATGTGCCCATCACTTCCTCCACTCACCGTCTGCAAGCTCCGCCCCAAAAA
Organism: Paedocypris micromegethes; assembly: GCA_028031935.1. Lineage (NCBI taxonomy): Eukaryota > Metazoa > Chordata > Actinopteri > Cypriniformes > Paedocypris > Paedocypris micromegethes. The sequence goes on from CM051506.1 coordinate 12,483,275, forward strand.
CCATCCCTCGGGATTCCGACACACCCATGCAGTGCAGAAGCGAGTCTCGTCTGAGGTTGAAGTTGATCAGAGCCGCCTCCACCCCTACCTTCGCCAGACCAAGCCAAAGAGCCACTTGGAGTGGACGGCTCTCCATGAAAAGTGCCACAACATCTCCGTTCCTCCACCCCTGGCTTAACGCCCAGTGGGCCACAGCATTGGAGATTTGATCTAACTGGGAGAAAGTCCACACTTCCCCAGTGGCATCATACACGAGCGCTGGCTTGTCCGGGTGCTGGGCCACAGTTTTTCTGAAGATTGAAGGTATGGTGTTGTGTTGGCGCATGTGATACCATAATGCCAGTTTGACTCGCAGGAGCACGTAGAGACCACTAGAGGACAAAAATAAAAAAAAAAAACAATGAGAATTTCACATTTAGTTCTGCTGTGTTTATTAGAGATTTTAAATAATTCCTTGGTTTATTTGTATTTAATGAATATTACTTCCATGGAAATTGCGAATGATCTACTTCTCTTTCAGCTTTTCCTTTCACCTAATTTTAGTGAGTCTGTGTATTTAGGATTATTTTATTGTATATATTTGTTTCAAATTGGATATTACAATTAAACTCCATTCATTTAAACAACCTTAAACAACACCAACAGGACTGTACCCTTGACAAATAAATGAAATAAATTAAATAAATGAAAATAATAATAGTATTCAATAAGAAAGAAACAAAAATAAATAAATAAAATTACAAAAATTGCATGCTTTTATACATGAAAGTATATGTACTTGGCAGAAGTCGCTGTTAAACATTGAAAATCTATTCAGTCCACATAAAAATAATTTTAAAATCAATTTAGATGCTACTGTTGCTTTAAAAAAAAAAAAAAAAAAAAAAAAA
>CM051506.1:12484181-12515491 GCA_028031935.1 Paedocypris micromegethes
AAAAAAAAAAAAAAACACAACATCCTCCACCTCTGATATTGCATTGATTTTTTTTTCAAATTGTAAAAAGGATTCAGTGCTTTTTTTTTATATACATAACAACGCATAGCTGTTGGCTTATTTATTTCAGGAAAATATTGTTTTCAGCTGTGTGCCCATTTTCTTTAAAACAATAAACAATTGTTTAACAATAAAGTTAAACACAAAACAACAATGAATAAATTTGAGCTATTCCGTGAAAGTGAAAAATGAAGTGAGATGATCCTTCACTGTTTACATGAGCAGAGTCAGTATGATTCATTAAGATATGAGTGAGTCATTAAAATGGGAATCACCTCGTGAGAGTCACTTGCTCAATGATTATTATTTGTAAAATGCAATTTTTCTCAACAGGTCATTCACAAGTCAATCAGCACCAGACTTTCTGTGTTTTCTGTCTTCCAGAGGTTCTGTGTTTCAGTGGTGGTGTTCTTTTATTAAAAGCAGGATTCAGAAATATTAGAATAATAATTAGAATTATATAGTCGTGATTCCCCTGCAAGGCACAAGCAACACATGTCCGAACACGCGGCTTCTCACATTCTGAGCAGGATTAACAGCGCAACAACACATTCACCAGCCGAGTGAAACTAACAACAACTTGTCTTTCCTCGCGACAAATGTCTGTCTTTTTTTGTGAGTGTTTCATTGCAGTACAAACTAAGATCAACCAAGCATTTCTCCAATTTAGATTAGTCACTTCACGTCAAACGTGACACCAATGACAAAGATTGTAAATGTGATCTTGAGTCTTTGATTTCAGTGATCATTCATTTATTGTCTCAAAGTCTCAAATTAATCTTTATGATCAAGAAATTTTGAAAATGGTATGATTGAGACCGATCCCAATACTTTAAAAGAGGATTGGAACCAGTCTTACTACCCAATATTTTATCATGTAAAAGAATAAAAACTCCAGCAAAGATGCAACTATTCTACTCACAAACAAGTTTTGCTTCCTGTCTTGAAAATGTTCAATATGTTTAGAAACGAGGTTTTGCCAGTGAGTCCTCGGCATAATGCTGCGTTCTCGAGCTTGCGAGGACAGATGTGGTTGTCATGGTGCAGCGTGCCTTTCAAAGGCAATTTGACTTGAATCCTTCTTCGTCAGAGAACATTCTCCGAAGGTTTCGACTGATTCCAACACAGAGGGCGTCACAGTCTCAAGTAAAACGTCAGGGACGAGTTTCCATCCCAAGAATACGATAAAATAAGGGAAAGAACTGCCACGTTTACTACTGCTACATACTACACTAAATACTACCGTTGCTGTTAAAACTGCTGTTAATCTATATATAGTGTATAAACAGGCAACTAGTTTTGTTTTAAGTTTATTGTTCATTTTATGTTATTGTTTTATGCCATTTTAAAAATGTCATGGTGTTTTGTCAGGATCAAAGGAGGTGAGTGTATGCAACAAAATATTATTTTTCTGATTTTTTCATTTTTTCTATTTATTTTATTTTTCTATTTTTTCAAGAATTTCTGATTCTGATTTGTCCATGTTTTGAGAGCAAAACAAACATGCTTGTGAGTAAAAAACTGCCGTAGCTTTGTAATACTTTGCTCAATAAAATGTTGCGTAAAGAAATTGGTCCATTTTTTATAAATAACCCTGAATATAGTAACAGTGTGGGAGTCCAAGCTGTCGGACAATACAAAAGCCCCCAATCACACCACAGGGCTCCATTTAGACACACACATAAAACACTCACAAGGTCACTCTACACAAACAGTGACTCTGCAATTTACTTGCAAAACACGGCAATCGGATCCGATTGCCCCACATCCCTGTCCCAAGCCGGTCACTGTATGCAACACGGTTCACAGGAATGTCCACCTCTGATGCCAGAAGTGACATGAACACCATGGTACTCCACACCCTCCGGAGAAATCTCCACCCAGAGCATCTCAGGAACCGGACTCCTCTCTTTCTGCCAAGTCTGCTAGCCGCTCCGAGAGCAAGTCCAGCTCCCAGCGAGGACAGAAGTGATCCTCTATTCTCCCTGGAAGGGCAGCAAACAGTGGGAATCCTGATGTAAACCAATGATGGGGACATTTCGGCTCCTGTCGACCAATAGTGACCTGATAGTGTCGTCTCTGAAGAATGCCTATCTATCTCTATCACTATCTTGCTCGGCTCCTTGTTGGTATTCCAGAACATTCTGCATTACACATCGGACACCATTGTAATAGCTGGGGGGTCCAAATCGCTCAGAGTGGAGCAGTTACCAGGCTGTAGACGACCGCGTGCCTCAAACACCCCATGGCCCCGAGGGTCAAAGGATGAAGAAATGAAACAACCATCTGAACGGCTTGTTTTTTTTTTTTATTTCGACATGTGTCTTAATTTGTATATTGTGAGACCACTCAAAAATAAGACAAATAAAAACTAACTTACATAATAGCCATCTATAAATCCAAATCGAAAATCCTACGTGCAGCATTTGTATTCATTCAGCAAATTTACAGTTTGACTTTGTTCCCTGGCTTTCCATATCTACGCTCTTTAAACAATCCAGGTGTCCCGGAGGTCCTTGACATCATTACGGTCTAGGAATACAGCCAGCGGAACATTAGCACTTTTATTTTAGAAGGCGATTAACTGAATTTCATACCGTTATAGAAAATGTTAACAAAACAGATGAAAACAATCCATTGCAGAACAGTCTATGAGTGAGCATGAGTGTGTTACTGTCCATGTGTGTGAGTGAACAACAGTGTGCGTTTTGAGTGTCTGACTGTTTTGTGTGTTATAAGCAGAGGTGTAAAGAGTGCCTAAAAATACAGATACCTTATGCAGAAATGACTCAAATTCCAAAAAATACTTAAGTCATCAATTATCAATTTGAAAAGAACTTAAATATTTTACACATACTGAAATTAGTCTCAAAAACACCAAGAAAGGTGGAAAAACAAGAAACTTTTACTTCCCAATAAAGGAATGAAATATAACGCCTCACTGTGTCAAAATGACAGAACAAAATAGATATAAAAGAACAAAAAGTCTCAGTCAAATTCAAAAGTGCAAAAAAGGCACAAAGAGGAAAAAAAACCAGTAAAATAAAATGCTGAGCAGACTTTGATGTGATTCACCTCTCAGTCTCAGAGGAGGCAATATTTTTACAAAAATCTGGTTTTCAAAGTTCTTGAAACTTATTCTAGCTATTTTTTGGCCTGAAAACGATGCCAGTGCTGATAAACGTTGTTTAAACACGTGATTAAGCTCATAAAAACGTGATTAAGCTCATAAATAGCATCCAGCACCTTCAGCACCCTGCAGATGGCGATATTACATCATCCGTCCATTAAATTAACAAGATAAAAAGATGCTGACTTGTTACACACAATCACAATGTAACAAGTAAGTGATCACGATCTTAATCATATATATTTAAGGCCTTAATACAATTCTGCTAAACTCTAAACTCCAACGAGCTTGTATGTGTGTGTGATCCGCTGTAAGCAACCATTCAAATGTAGCGTAGCAAAGAGTAAAATAAAAAATGTAGTCAAGTAGAGAGTAAAAATGTCTTATATTTTTGATACTCAGTCCAAGTACAAAGTATCAAAAACACCTAACAGTAACAAACGTCCATTTACTCAAGTACTACACTGACTGGTTATAATGGTGTTTGCGTGCACGGACGAAGTATCAGACAACCCCAAAAAATTAGTTTACTGTTAGTATAGTACAGTACAGTAATATTTACATCATTCGCACCCGTCACTCACTTGATGTCTCTTCTCGCAGTACGAACCACCACGTAGAGGAAGCGCCATCCGCCGGTGCCTAAGTAAACCCCCAGACCCGCCGCGAGGCTCCAGGACCAGGACGCCCCGAACAGTCGTAGCAGGCCCAGAGACCCAAAAGACAGGGAGCCACTCGCCACATAGTGCATCCTACGAACGACACGCGCGGGCGGCGGGTGAAGCACAAACACGCGGAGCCGACGAGACACAACCGCTCCCGGCCGCTGCACCCACCTCTGCTCGACAGATTCGGCTGAGCCAGTCCGGGTCTGTCACGACATCAGACGACCTTGCTGTGCGGGTAGAGGTTGACGGACGGCGGTCACCGACAAACCACTGACCCCTGGGTGTTGGTGCCACGAGCGTCCGAGCTCCGATGCTGGAAGCGGAACCTGTGGCTTGAAACCCAGCCGGCTTCTAAAAACAGCGCACAGCTAGGTAAATATTACCTCATGCGCCACAGCGTGTTTACCAACAGCCACCGGCTGTCTGGTGGAGGAGACTCGCTGAAGCCGGAGTTGGAGAGAACGCTGTCCAAAATGGCCGAATGACGGTGGCTTTCAGAATAAAAGTGCGGGATTCATGCGACTCTCAAACCAGACTGTCGTGTACTGAGGCGAAAGTTTAAAGTTGATTTTTTTTATGTTGGTCCCACGCCCGACATTTCGGTAGTTTTTTTTTTAAAAGGCGAGCTGTTTAAATCTTCCGAGCATCCAAGGACAGTTATATTTAGTTAGAGCACATCCTCCTCCCGCATTTCAAGTGCGAACGTTTGTGTAACAATAAACACACTCAAGTTACAACTCTAAGGTTAATATTATGCAGCATTTGACCTGACAAGTGTTGCGTCTTTAAACTCTTATTAAAGCTTGTTACGTTCTGGATTATATGAAATATTTAGTATAGCTGCAAGAAGTTTAACCGGAGCTCAATGAAAGTACAATTTTGAAATAAAAAAAAACGGGGTTTTAACCAATGTTGACCTAAAGTTGAGCTTTAGCAGGTTGTCCTGTTTGTTGCTAAAGTATAGAGTTTTACCAATGGCCAATGTCAAGAAACAACTTTTCCCCCATTTCTGCGTCATGTGAACCTGGATCTATTCCCACTGGTCACTATTCTGAAGGTTGAATATGCATCTGGAATAGTGATCAACCAATCACAGAGCAGATCACAGACTCCACAGAAAATTTTCATTCACACTTTTCTTTTTTTATGACTGTTTAAAATGAAACGAGCACAATATGTAATAAATATATATTACATATATAGTCTCTGGTTTCCTCCTACAGTCCAAAAACATGCAATGAGGAGAATTGGAATTTGGGAAATTTCCTTCAGGGCCAGAGTTTCTCCGAGTGGGAGCTTACCATGACCCAGAAATTAAAAAGCTGTTTAGAAAGTGTAAAGTGTATACACACAAATTCTCGCCCCTCCACTTATAGTTTTTTACAGATCTTTTTTTCTCTCTTTCTCTCTCTGTTTTTCTGATAAATATATTTTTAAAAATTATATAACGAAAATGACAGCGGCATTTGTAGCAAAACTGTTCAAATGAGCTATACTGTATCTCTGTGTGACTGAGTCTTTTGTTTGCGTGTCTTGATTCCTATCTTGGCTTTTCCATTCTCTATCTCACAAATGCTAATAAAAGCACAGCATACATTTATATTTCCTCTCTTTACAACCTTTGATGACTAATCAGTCATCACAAATGGAGCTATGAGACAAAGACGACTCAAATAACCAGCCAAACAACTGTCATTGAGATGAATGGGAACACCAGCGATTCGTTTACTCTATCTATGTATTACAGACATACTTGGTCAGTGGTATTTTAAAGATCACTGCATTATAAAAAAAAGTGACCTATAAGAAAAACACACATTTTCATGCACACAGCAGTGACACAAAGCAAAACCACATGCTTCACATTTAAAAAGAGTATAAACAGGCTATGGACGGTTGGTGCAATCTTGTGGTATGGTCAGTGTAAGCTGATTTGCTTTCTGTGTGAGTCTCTGTAGGAGCTGCTCTGTGTGAACAATGCTCTGTCGGGTTGCAGCAGCTGAAGAACCCTGCGCAGAACGGCCCGGCGGAGGAGGATGTAGACCCAAGGATCCAGAATCTGGTTCCAGCTTGCCAAGCGCAGAGCTAACAAAAGAAGCCTCTCGCACTGACGTTCCGGCCGGGTGATTCCATCATAAAACCTGCTCACGGAAATGAGGATGTAGATCTGTGAAATGAAGCATCCATCAGTCAGGCCTCAAAATCAACAAAACGCCATTCATCAGCATCACTCACTAGGAAAGGAGTCCAGCAGACACAGGAGACCACGGTTATTACGGCCAGTTGAGTCATCATCTCTATGTCCAGGGAGTGCAGAGACGAAGACAAGAAGGATGCATGTCTCTTGCACTTGACCCGTCGGTCCTTGAACCTGGCCTGGAGCAGTTTCAGTCCACTTATTGTGTTAGACAGTACCGAGACCAACAGCGCGACGAGTCCAAGTATGGAGAACGCCAACGCGAGGCTTGCATCAGCTGTGGAGAATGGACCATTCACGGGTAAAAAACACCAGGTTCCCGGGAACTGGGATTTGTAGTTTCCCACATTCAGCAGAGGAAGTCCTGCCAAAACCAGAGCCAAGGTGGCGATCATCAGTACGGAGAGGCGGATGCGAGCCAAGGTGACGACTGCAGGGTGCAGGAGAGGTTGCGTGATTCCTATGCAGCGTTCCACCGCCATGGCGCTGCCGAGCAATAAAGGGCAAAGGCCGAAGAACACCATACAAGCCCCGAATAACTTACAGTAACCCTGAGGAGGCTCAACTCGTGCCGCGGCCTTTTGGTTATTCACTTTCCCTAGATGAAGGTGTAACGCTAAAGCTCCTGTGATCACGTGACCAGCCAGGTCACTCATCAGCAATGCTGAGGCGAGCAACAGGAACGGGGCCTTCACCCGGCGGCGGAAGCGGGCGTAGGAATGGGCGAGGATTGCCAGTGCCGTTAGGTTGGACAGGGCGCCAAGAGTCATGGTGAAGTAAGACATTCCAAAGGCAGACGGGCTCACCAGAGCGTGAGACGTGGAGTTCATGGTTCGATTGCCTGAGCAGAAAATTGTGAGGTTATAGTGCTGGCATAAAGCTGGGTCGAAGAGATTATCCATGGCGCGACCGTCTTCTTTGTGAGGTGGATGTGATCTGGAAAAAAATGTCAAGAAGCCTCAATGAACAGTTTTCCCAGGTAGACGTTTTACAGTGTAGCTCTATTTAGGACGAATAGATTCACCTCAACATTATTTTTCTGTTAGAAAAGTCCATAGAGAGCAATTCCAGGCAGTCTTCACAGCTCAAGTTTGTATTATTATGCAAGACCGCATACTCATACTAAAAAAAAATCATCCTTACTGCATAAAAAATGTGAATGTGCATTTAATAGTGGAGTATTTCTGACAGTACGTCTCACTGGAGAAGGCTGTCATGAACTTTTAAACAGTGACATTGAAGAAGCAAATCTCAGCCAATCAAAGTGACTTTTTGGCCTCCAGTTAATTTCCTCTCACATTTGCCGGCTCAAATATATCTGGCAGCACTCTAACAAATTAAGCAGCTAAAATGGTAATAAATTACCATGAACATAAGAAAGTGCAATTGGAGAGAAATAAATTCAAACACTCTGAACACACTGTCAGGCTGCAGCTGGAAAGACGCGGTATTTAAGTCACAAACTGTTTAAATGTTCTGACAGCAGTGGTGTGACATATGGCTTTATTTGTTCCAATACGTTTCTCATTATAACGATCTGTTCATGTTATTTACAAGTATATTTTTTCCATTAAATACTTCAGCAAACAACACAGGTTTTGCAAAGATATCGTTTTTATCATATCCACCAGTTCCTCATCAGAATCTTTCTTCTGAAAACCACTTCAATAGAAAATGCCGCGCTTGTTTATCTCAGTGTTTTCTGTCTGTGTCTGCCCGCTTGCCAAAATCCTTTCTTAATTTATCTTTTTCTCCTTCCGGCAGTTCTCTTAATTCACCCAGTTGTCTCATCCTCCCTTTGCTTTTTGTGCCATTATTTTAAGTTACAGTCAAATTTTCACTGCTTTTAAACTATTTGCAAGTATTAACACTAAAAAAGGAAGGTGAGTTTGTCCAAAAGTAAGTCCTTTTTCAGTATATATCTGATATATTTTTTGTACATACTTCTTTCTAATTCTAATTTTTAAAAATTCCAATTTTTTCAAGTTTACTTACTGTCTTTTCTAATTAAGCATATACCATTATGTTTTTATATATGTATGTAAAGCAGATTATTTATATTTTATATATACTGTATATACAGTACAGTATAGTATATATACAGTACTGTATATATAAGTATAAAATCAAAAATATACATACATATACAGTGTTTGTGTATATGTATATATATATATGTGTGTGTGTGTGTATATATATATATATATATATATATATATATATGTGTGTGTGTGTGTGTGTGTGTAAATACATACTTATATACCTGTGTAGACACAGACATTTGAGATCTAAAACAAGTCAGTTCTTATAAAACTAAGTAATGTTTATATACTATAAACATATGTAGATTTTTTACACAAACACACACCCACACACTAATCTGAGCATCACTTATTGCACAAAAGCACCGTTCCTTGTGAGATGATTCATACCGTGAAAATTTTAGTTCCATTAGAGGTACGAAGGCAAATATAATCTGTTTATCTGCAAGTGCCACAAGATGAAATTGGCCTCAAACCTGGACTAAAAGCTTAAATACTCTAACATCTTAAATACTCGGAGGCAAGTGAGATTTGTCATCCCACTTTGCTTTCAGACGCCACAAAATTACTGTGAAAATGTCACCATATTCCCTGTGCTCCAGAAGAAGAGAACTCCATCAGGTTATCTAACAGACCCTCACAATCATGATTCGTCCTTTCAGACAAACATATATCGTGTCTAATGTCCCTGGGAGACGTACTCCAGCAGTTCTTCAAGCTCACAGAAATGGCTTAGCGAGACTTCAGACTCTGTTCGTCTTTCACTTTTCTTTCCTGACACCAGGCAGAATGACACGCTGCTCCTCAGTCCTGAAGTATGGAGCTGTAATGGAGTAATCAGTGCGCCCACTGCAGCCTGACAAATTGGGCTTTTTTGTTATCCAATCCTTTACCTTGTTTTACAGGTGTTGGGCTGGAATTCTGACTTATTTTTTATCTTTTCTTCCAGAAAATATTGTGTCACACTGAGCAATGATTGCAAACACATAACCCCAATTTTCTTTGTGTGAAGGTGGAAAGATGTAGTTTGGGAGCCACAGAGTTTCTCAGCAGGAAGCTAGTATGACCATATCAGGTCACTCAAGGCTGTCCGACTGAAAGGAACCAGCACAACTATTTATTCATAATGTCTTTGATAATATGTTACAACATTTTGCTCTGTAAATAATCTGAACAAAACCACAGCATAGTCAAATCCCATGAGTTCAAATATGAGACGAACACTATTTTAAATTTCTGCTTCTCAAGCCTCTTTCTTTCACGTTTAATTGGCGACACAGAACGCAGCACAAAAACCTTTCATGCCTTTTCAATCTCTTCTCATCCCTGGTTTCTATGACAAATCACACGCCTGTGAGTTCGAAGCTGGAAATTTATCCATCGATTCGGAAATTGCATATTGATAAATGTCAGTAGCAAAGGTTTTGTGTTATGTGAGCAATCGTTTTTGAGCAGAAGTAAAAATGTGTCTTACTCACCCAGTGTCCCTCGTGTCTTCCGTATAGACGACAGCAGTTTACTTCTCCCATGTGTTCTAGACAGCTCTACTCAACATCTGATCACTTCACAGCCTGAGCAACCAGCTCTCTCTCTCTCTCTCTCTCTCTCTCTCTCTCTCTCTCTCTCTCCCTCCTCCCTAATCCACTCTTTTTTTTCCATCATCTACTATATCCCTGAAAGGAATCCATTTTTTAAAGGCAAACATTCCTGACATTTTCCATGGTAATGCTGTAGACAGTGTCCTTGGACTACAGAATAGAACATACGTCGGTTAGATAAAGACAAGAAGGTGTCTTCTTCCCTTTGAGTTTTGCCTCATTAGCAATACTGTACAAAACGAGCAATCAAAGCAATTTCGAACAGTTCTTATTAAATGACCTTTAAAAATGAGATTGAAGAAATAAAAAACGGCCCAACTGTCAATCACTAAGCGACAATCCAATTTTGTGCTAAAGAGAACGAGACGCTGAAAGTCTTTTCGCCCACTCTTGATGGAACATCTGCAAAATCAAATTACTTAGGGCAAGACAGAGAAAAACGATGACGATGATTTCCCCGCGGCTTGATGTTCATTTGTTTGTGCCATATATTCCCTTCTGAGGTGAACGCACCTTACATTCTCACCCCTCTGTAAACATTCATAATCATGCACAGTTCCAACTTCACAAAGTCACTTTTCGACGACTAGATTTTAAAGTCAACGGAGCAGTGACTGGGTTTTTAATGCAGTTCATTAATTCTGTGGTTAATCGGCCAGCGTTTCACACATGGTGAGTCGATCAGCGGGAAACGCTAAATGAACATAATAGAACGCAACTAGCCATAAAATTCTCTAGTTTCAATAAGAAAGCAGTTACTCCTCTCAACTTTTAAAACTTTGATTAAAGTGTAGACATCTGGCTTTAAAGTCTTGCCAGAGAGTCAGATGGCAATCCATAAAAATACGCCAATGGCTCCAAAATGTATGTGTTTATATTTGTGTTAAATTAATGAAAAAGTCCAATGGAAGATTGGAAAAGTTGATTTAATTAATGGTGAAGACGAAGTGAAGACTAAAAGACTCTTAACTCTCTCAAAATATACACATTGTGATATAGCAACAATAATTGAAATGCATATTCAAACATTTTCAGTAATAATAGATGTGTTTGTCATCAAACAGAAGCTATTCCGTGGGTTTTTATTCTCAGACAGACAGAATCGTAGCTATTTAGTCAGATATTATTCATACTGGATGAGTGAATTGCTGAAGGTGAGAGGAAACTAATTAAGATAAGCTTCTAATTTTCATGTTACTGTCTTTTCATATCCGAGTCATTAATAGTCTTGAAGTTAATTTCACCATATTTCCATCTATGAGTGGCTGAAGCCATTGTCATGAAGCCATTCTGCTAGTGTTAATGTCCATCGTTCACAGAAGAAGCTCGTGATCCATGTCGTGCTCCTTTCTGCACAGATGATCTCAGATGAGAGTTTCTTTTAGATGAGCGACAAGTTGAATTTATGAGAAATTACAGCGTTGAGCTGGTGGATGATAAATAGACAATAAGATGTGGACAAGTGAACTTGTCATGATGTTACAAATCAAAAGTTATTGCTTCAAGATGAACCTTTTAAATACTTTTCTGTTATAGATATTATTCATTATTGTGCAATTAAACAGTTGTTTTTTGTTTTTTGGAATGAATTTACTACGTATGTGTAATTTGCATCTTAACAATTAGGTTGAAGTGATTTTTTTTCAGTTTTTTAACCAACTTTGTTTAAGCTACTAAAGTTAGTCTGCTATAGTTCAAGTTCAGTGCATTTGTAAGGCGCTTTTCACAGTTACAACTGTCTCAAAGAGCATGTGTGAAAATGTAAAAATGATTGACACATTTTATTAATTTGTTCGTCGGTGTTAAGCTGATGGCTGACTTAGACCAGTGAGCAAGCATATATGCAAATGTGGCCAGGTACTAAAAAAGAAAACCTCTCGAAAAAAAAAGCGAAAGCAATGGTTAGATTAAAATTTTTTACACCATACACCTAGCTGGAGAAACAAAGATTTTTTTAACTGCCTTAAATCTATTTTATTTAATAATACCTTAGCCAACCAATTACGTACACACCAATTTAAGGACGCATCCCAGTTAAGTATTAGCATATTTTCTCTAAACTTCTGGGTTCAAAATATTTTAGTTAAACTTGCAGCTTTAAAGACGCAAGGCAGATTCTTCTCGGTTTGGTTCATGATTCTGCCAAAATGTTCAAATTGGTGCTTTCTATAACGCTGTATTGCCAATCTGTATTGCCAATCTACTCTTACTGGTTTTGTTGAATATTGAGATGATTTCCCATTGTTGACTTCAGATTCATTGAGATACTTGTTTACACACAGCAACATATTAATATAGTCCTATACTATTAAAACTGTCATTTTTATCTTTGCGTTAACCAATACTTGAGTAAAAAGGTTGATTTGATACTTTTACTTCCAACAAAGTTTTTTTAATGAGGTGGAAAAGGGTGACTCGCTGTAGCGGCGACTAATAAGGGAAAAGCCAAAAGAGAAGAGAGAGAAGTCTTTTTTAACTCTAGAATGATAGTACTTCTACTTGAGTAATGAATGTGCCTCTTTTTAAATGCACTGCAAATGACCTATAAATAAATCTGTCACAAATTCTAGGGAAGCACCAGGCTAGACTGTGTGAAGAATGTCAAGAAGAGGAGTCCATAGAACACGTGACCATGATTTGTAAAAGCACAAAGAGAGGTCATGAAAGGATGCTGAGGGAGATGGGGATGCAGTTCACACTAAAGGAAGTACTCCTTTAGCAGAGAGTAGAGAGTGAAAGGAAGAAAAGAATAGGATGGCATTCCTAAGAGAAACTCAATTAATGATAAGGATTTGAAAGCAAGAAAGATGAGACGGAAAAAAATCAGAATAGGAAAGACGAGTGCACAAATAATAATTAGTGTGGAATTTATGGTTTTCATATTCTCCAACTGTCACTCATTAAGATAGATGCCGACTGCCATTAAACAAAAAGGAAGGAAAAGTCTATCAAAACACAAGAAACTCTTTATCTATGAGGTTTTATTTCCTAATATAGAAATAAAATGTAACACATCAATGTTTCAAAATGGCAGAACCAAATAGATTAAAGGAGCAAAAAAAGTTTCATTCACGTTCACATGATTTAGCTCAAAAATAGCATCCAGGCGAGATTGTCTCATCCGCCCAAGAAATTAACCCAAGTAAGAGTTGTCGACTTGTTGCGCACAATCAATGTAATGAGTAACTATAAGTGTCTATTCAAAGGTAGTTTAGTAAAAAGTACAGGTACTCAATCATAAATGTAGTCAAGTAGAGAGTAAAAGTTGCTTATATTTTTGATATCTAAAAAGTTCCTTTTTTCAGACCCACAAGTGGTCCACAATAGAGACCATACATTGTACTCACTACAAGTACAATGTAGTAAAGAAAAATACTTAAGTAAAGTAAAAATGTCCATTCACTCAAGTATTTTACTCCACTGTCTGTTAGTGATGCTCTCAGTCACTTGACCCAAATGCGTCCTTCAAATCACTTTCGTGAATCAAATCAGATTTATGAACATATATTATCCACAATCCTGCTGCTGTATATAAGCAACTTCAATAAAAGTATATAAGCAACTAAGCAATAAGAAAACCCATTAAAAATTTTTCGTTTCATTTGTTCCCTTTATTTATTCACCTAAAGTTTCCTACTTAACATTCTAAATAAGTTAACATCTGTTTTTGAACTATCAGATACCAATTTGCCCTGCAGCATTTGGCAGAAGCCACATCAGTCGCTCTGGCGCTGGTGATTCTTCTCGTCTTTGTTATGCTCTGCACAATCTATTACCCTCTCTCCTTTCACCGGATGTCCTTTTCTTCTTGTTCACCTCTAGCATTATATTTTATTCAGTTCATTCCATAATAACCACATTCACAAATTAAGCCCATCAAAAGCGGCTCCATCCCTAATAAGCATCGAATTCAGAGAGGGAGATAATGCAGACGTGAGGAGATTAGAAACAAACATTTTAATTTCAAACTCCACTGTAAAACCAAGCGATAAATTAAAGCAAGATCAAAGTCGCATCAGCAGTGGCAGGCAGATGGAGAAAAACATAAAAATGATTTGATCCACTAAATTACAGGTTAATGTTGCAACGGGGGAAAGTTTCTATCTTCTGAACCGAGTAACGCATTTAAAAGGATCAATACGCAAAGACAATCTTCTGAAAGTCTTTTATACAATGTTACCATGACAGTCAGGTACAGCCAACAAATGTATATATTGTACACATCTACAGTATACAGTAGATAAACAAAAATCTCTCAATATTCTTAAAATAGAAACAACAAGATTTTTTTCTTGTCACAAATTAGTACAGCATGTATGAAAAAGTCTGAATAAAAACAGTCTATGAATAAAAATAAAAAAATAACACTGTTTTAACAATACTGCAAATAATTTATCTGACTTCCTTGAATTCATGAATACATTTTTTTCATCTAAAATCCAGAATTTTTTTATTTAATTTCATTTTTTTGTTCTTTTTAAGATTTAAGTGTAAGAACATGATGCATAAAAATCAATACGTTTATCAAATATAGTAACATAACATGTGTATTTTCTGTACATAATATACATAAAATAAGAATTATAGACAGTGATGGCTTTAATGAAACCACAATTTAAAGCTCTTAATTGATTCAGCACATACTCCTCTTAGAATTAGTAGAATATTTACATATTGACTTTATTGGTCTGGTGACAGAAGTAGATAATGAGGGAAAATGGTGCGTGAAGTTCAGTGAGGAAGTCAACGTCTGTTGACACGTTCTCCTAAAAGTGAGATTCGCCCGTGTGCTGAGCGCTTCTGGATGGCTGCAAAAGAGTCAGGCAGTCAGACTCCAACTCATTTATATTCACAGTCACAGCTAGTTATTACAGTTTGACTGAACGCTCACTACTAGTAATGAGGAATGCTAATGTGGCCCTGGTAAACACGCAGATGGTGTGTGGTCTTTGACACCAGTGCTGGGACAAAAACACATCGGCTTGCAAACAACCACAACCAGGGTGCAAATTGTGTGTCTTCAAAATATTATATTAATATTCGCAGGACAGTGTTGTTTGTTTGGGAGAGAGTGAGTGAGATTGAGAGAGAGAGAGAGAGAGAGAGAGAGAGAGAGAGAGAGAGAGAGATTAGACAACTTGAGAATTTACAAATATGTTACTGTTCTAGATCTAGAAGTTCAAAATTGAAATCTGTTTAGTATAAGATGGAAAGAGATCAAGGTATAGAAGATTAAGATAGAGATAAAGGATTAGATGAGCGAGATAAAGTTTGACGGAAAGAGAAATGAAGAGAAGGGTGAGAGAGGAGGTGCTTGTGTGTTGCATGTGTAGGGGTGTGTGTGTGTGTGTGTGTGTGTGTGTGTGTGTGTGAGTGAGAGAGAGAGACAGAGAGAGAGATCAAGGAACTTGAGAATTACAAATATGACACTGTTCTAAAAGTTAAAAATTGTAATCTGTTTAGAATAAGATGGAAAGATATCAAGATAAAGAAGATTAAGATAGATAAAAAGAAATAGAAAAAGAGAGAGGAAAAAGAGGAGTTTTAGTGTGTGTGTGTGTGTGTGTGTGTGTGTGTGTGTGAGAGAGAGAGAGAGAGAGAGAGAGAGAGAGAGAGAAGAGAGAGGAGAGAGAGGTAGAGAGAGAGAGAGAGAGAGAGAGAGAGAGATCACCTGTGTTTTTCCAGTTTGGTTTGAGCTGAACTCGGAATATTTTCTCTTCTGTGGTGTATGAAAACACGAAAGGACTTTGGCATATTCTTCTTTCACCTGTCAAATTAATGTCACAAATAAGGACATTTTGTATAAATAAAATATTTTATTTATATTATTTTTGACCAAGTCATAAATATATATATATATTTTTTCATAGACCTGTGGTTCAGACGCACCTGTTTGGAGAGGCAGCAATGCATGAGGAACATCAGCGCCCCCTGCAGGCTACCGAGAATAGTGAAGATGTAGGATGTGGCCAGTGAACTACTGTCGAACTGAAAGCAGCCAAACACCCACGTGAGGCCCAGCACACACAGCTGAGCCACCGCAGTGATGGTGAATGTCCTGTAGGGGGAGACAGAGCGCTACCGTAAACCATTGCGATCTTGCTAAGTGTATTAAAGTAAACTTTGCTTTATTCTTGAACTAACGATGCCTTTGTTGCTCAAACTCTCTCACTTGATTTTCCGTAGATTGTTCAGGTCTGGGTTAAGAGAGGAAAATTTTTCCGCCAGCTTCCAGATCGTTATCAAGAAGAAAAACGCATTAGCCTGAAACAAAAATGTTATTAAAAGTATTAAGTGAGATTTAGAAAGTAGTACAATTTAGTACATAATGATAAAAAATAATAATATTTACAACATTTACAGCCTAGCATATTTTATATTGATAATTCAAGGGGAGTCTGCTCCATTAGAGCTTGTGTTTGCAACACAATGGTTGTAATGTCTTTTACATTTTTTAACGTTTATAAACCAACTTTGTTTAAGCTACTGAAGTTAGTCACCTAGAGTTAGATTAAAATCTTATACATACACCTAGCTAAAAAAACAAAAATGACCACTACCTTAAATCAAATGTATTTAATAATATTGTAGCCTACAATTGTAAAACGTAAAAAGATTAGTAAAAATCGTTTGCGCGTTAACAGCTTAAAATATTCACTTTTGAACTCATGTGTTTTTTAAAATTTGATACTCTCTTGGTGAGATGGGTTGTGGTTATTAGGGTTGAAGTTAACAAGTACTACTGAGAAAGTTACAAATAGAACGCAGACTTGGTAAAAATAACATGTGAGAAGAAGGGGAGTTTTTTGTCATGTTGAGATAAAGTCAAGGCAGCGATATTTGTGTTGTAAAGTTGACGGGTCTTCATTTTCTCTTCGGGTTGTGTGTGCTTTGACTGAAACGCTTACCATAATGATGAGACAAACAGGCCCATAGAAGCTCCAGATGAAGCCGTCCTTCAAACTCAGCCAGCAGCTGAAGATCAGAGAAACGTCAAATTACTCAGATAATTTCATCAGATTGAGCTGTCAGGAACATGACGCTCACTAGCTCTCGGTTCCATATCCTCCGGCCTTCACCATGGCCGATACAGAAACGATAACAGCAGGAACTCCGTAACCAGCCACAAATAAATAAAGCGGCCTGACTGTGGTGTCGAAGACCAGCACCACCATGCGGAAAAGCTGCACGCCTTCCAGACACATCCAGCAGAAGGACGCGAGGAACGAGTAGTGCAGCACCACGGCCACCACCGAGCAGCCCACCTAAGCCACATGAGATGGCCATGTGAGATCAATACGTCTTCTGAAGTGTACACTAGTGAGAAGCTACATCAGAACTGGTGGTTCACCTCATTCTCTGTGCGATTGATGCCCACGAGAAAGACGAAGTAGGCGATGAAGAGGCAGATGGAGAGGTGGAGGTGGATGGTGTTGCGTGTGCTCTGGATGGAGCGCACCAGGTAGAAGGTGGCGATGCAGATGAGGAGGCAGATCAGAGACAGCGACAGGCCGACCCATGTGACTACGCTCAGCTCGTAAACATCCTGTGTGCGAAACCCACGGGTCAGAGGTCTTTAAAGGTCGTTTTAACCACATGTGAACCAACATGATGACCTTTCACCTTTATTCAGTCTTCAGTGTAAAAAAGTCACTTTTAAAATTAGAATAAAAAAATGAAAAAGTCATTTTAATTCAACTTTATCTTTAACTTTACATTTGAACTTTTATTTATGTTTGTATATAATGAATATTTATAGCAGAAAAACACACAAAATCTTTTACTTAGAGCATATCGTAATATTTTTATATTATGTAATATAAATAATATGTCGTATAATTGCTTTATTTTCACAAAAAAAAATGAAAAAAAAAAAAAACGTAAATGTAAATTTATGTAAATGCCGTAGCTTTTGACCATGTTCGAAATATGTAAGATTTAGGTTACACTTAGTAACCTTACTACTGTTTTTTTCCAGACTGTAAGGCACATTTAAAATCCTAAAAAGAAATGTAAACTATTTTAAAACACAATTGCTGTGCGCCTTATAATGCGGAAAAATGCGCACCTTTAAAAAAAAAAAACAAATTAGGAAATATAGATTTATTAATGATGCAGTTTATAAACTGGTGCACGTTATAGTCTGAATGATGCAGTAATTTCAGTAGGCCTACAAAACATAAACATATTATATATAAAATATATATGTAAATAAAACATGCATTGTTGGTTGGTTTTACAATAAAAGATACGTTTAAAAAGTGCCTGGAACTGAGAGTTTCACTTCTCTAAAGTACTTAGTCAGTTTCAAATCGGAACACAAACCCCGATGTCGTAGAGAGCCATCAGCACGGCAAAACTGCTGAGATGATCACACGAGCAGATGGTCTGATCTTCAGTGGAGTTCACCCTAGTGCAGCCAGACGCTGACCACGCGCCCTGCTTCACTTTAGGGTCCCAAAACACACAGACGTGAGTCCGGTCCGAGCGCTGTGAAGACAAATGCATCCCGTAGGTCAGTATACAGCAAACCATAGATGGAGTAACCCGTGTGAAGTACTTCAAACCTGCAAATGAGTGAAGGTGAGCGTGACTGGTTTGTCCAGATGCTCCGTCTCAGGGTTACTGACAGTGGCAGTCACTACTTTGGAGTTGATTTTAAATTGTCCTTTTCCTAAATCATCTGAGAAGCTGCTGAGTGACTCTTCCAGGCCTGAGTAGCTGAGAAGAGCTGCCGTCACAAAGCCTACAAACATACAGAGTAGCTGAATACTCAAGTATGAATACCATACTTGAGTAAAACTATCTTACTGAAAAACGTACTCGTACTAAAACGTGTAATTCCAAGAAGACTTGAGTAAAAGTGGTAAAGTACCAAATTTTAGAAGAACTAATGAATTTAGGCTCAAAATTACTATTACTATAAGTATTACTATTGTTCTCCAGCTCTAATAACGAACACTGATGTTGTTATTTCCCGATTACTTTCACAAATGGTGTCCTGAAATCGCACCAGGAAGAAGATTCAAACAGAAAACAAAAAAAAAATTTCTTGTCACTTTGGGGGCTCCGTACAAAATTGGCAAAACAAAATAAATAAAATGAACAAAAGTCAGTCTTAGTCAAACTCAAATGTGCAAAAAAGTGCAATTGCTAATTTACATTCACGTGATTTAGCTCAAAAACAACATCCAGTACCTTCACCATCCTGCAGATGGCGATATCCCATCAGTCCACCCAAAATAATGTAATAACGGTAGAAAAAGAGCTTGAACTTATAAAGAGATGCCGATTTGTCGTGCACAATCACAATGTAATCAGTAACGGTAAGTGTCCCTATAAATGTAGTGGAGTAAAGAGTACAGATACTCAGATAGATAACTAATGTAGTCATGTAGAGAGTAAAAGTTGCTGAAAGTTTTGATACTCGGCACAAGTGCAAAATAACCAAAATACTCAAGTAAAGCAACAAAGTTAATTTACTCAAGTACTTTACACCACTGTAAAGATATTACTTGTTACTCAGGTTGGTCCTTGTTTAACGCATTTATGAGTATGGAGAAACGTGTACCAAGGTTTGTGTTTCCTGCTGCTGTGTCCCAGTGGCTGGAGAACTGAGCTCCACTGACGGACACCATCAAAGGACCTCCAGATGAAGGACTTTCTCTGTTCACGAACATCTCCACCTCTGAGAAAAGACACAACCTGGTTGAATTCATCAGCTATAGATTTATATAGTAGTTTTAGTATGTCTTACTCACCAGTTTTAGGTTTTGATGTTCTAGTGTGGCCCTTGTCTAGAAGAGCTCCTGCTAGTTTCATCATGCTTTCCACAATGCTAAACACAGTTGAAGCTTTACTGTGGAAATCTTGTAGTTCGCCCTGAAGGAGATCATCTAAAGCATTCAGAAAACCCTACAGTTGAATGGGGAAAACTCTATGAATTATTTCCAATACATTCAAACTCAAAACCAATTCAATGAACTAGAATAAAAGACCTCCAAAAGTGTTTTCCCGTCCATTTGTATAGAGTGGTTCCTCACAATCTCACTGTTGCCGAGTAACACACAGCTGTTGTTCATCACTGAAACTAATTTGGTCAAATCCGGAACTTTCTACATTCAACAATAGAGAGAAAAAAACAGAGAATTTATTATTATTATAATTTCAGTGGGATATTCTTACTAAACAATGCTTTGAATTAAAATGATACTTGAGACTGAAAGAACTCAACATTGCACGCTACATTACTTTTGTCAAGATTTCCTTTGCAAGGCTTCTTAAAAATTATTTTTCCCCAATGACACCCCAGCGGCTTCATAGCTGTATCCATGTTAGTGTGTCACAATGGATGTGGAAGTTTCTCTCTAGGCTCACAGTTGTCCTGAGGTAATAAGTTTGTCATATACACAGTATACTCAGAAATCAACGCGAAAATACGCACACCTTGCGTGGTAAAGACCAACTCCCAACGCGACTGAGAATAGAACAAGCATCTCCAATTTTGTATCACCAGCAATAATAATCTTGTGCTAAACGCCAATAAAAGCCCACCACTGGTATATATAGATGTCTAAAAAGGCTGCTTTTACTTTGTTTAAAAACCCTTTTGATGACCAAGCATTCTTATTTGATTTTGATAAACAATAATAATAATAATAATAATAATAAAATTAATAATAATTAACTATTATGTGAAATTACTGTATATATTATGACAGTATATAAAATGAATAAAAATATTTTAAATAAGTACCTGTTTTGCAGTATTATCAATAATGAAATCTTCACACTTTATCTCTGAAAAAGAAAACAAGAGTATGTATAAATAAAGTTCGAATGGAGATTCCACCAAAATCTACATGTTAACACAGAAAGCAATGCTTTAAAAGTGTAATAGTAAAACAACATATTGATGTTGTTCTAAATATCTAAATATCATACGGTGTTGTTTTATCAAATAAAATGGAGTCATTTGTTAGTTTGAGAGACTTGCACATCTATCTCTATGTTTTCATCCAAGATCAAATTCCAACTCACTCCTGCAGCTTTTGCTTGTTTCTGTGGAGTTTGTTTGTCCAGGATCCAGTCTGAATCCTGCACCACAACTACAGTAGAAACCTCCAGGTGTGTTGTGACATTCTCTCTTTATCCCACAAACACTGGAATTGATGCATTCGTCCATGTCTGAGACATAAAGAAACGGTGCAGAACAACAGTCTCAAACTCCATCAGGAGGAAAAGAGCTGCTGTCAGTTAAACAGTAATGTCCGTCGTTCTCACCGATGCACTGAACTCCACGTCCAGCTTTAAACTTCTCACTGCCATCGCTGCTGTTGTAGCCCAGTTTACACCTACATTGATAACTGCCTACGGTATTGTGGCACTCTGCATTTGCCCCACACACAGTTCTGTTTGCCCGACATTCATTAAAATCTAAAGAGAGAGAGAAAATAAACCAGACTGTTGTGTTGTAAGAGCTAAACATCTCATGGATGGAGGCGTGAAAGATGCATTTACCTCGGCATTTTGTTCCATCTTCTTGAGTGAAATGAACTCGTGGTTCAAACCCTTCATGACATGTACAGTAATAGCTGCCATTGGTGTTCTTGCAATTTGCGTTTTGTCCACAAATGTTTTCTTCCAAAGCACATTCATCATAATCTATAAATAGATAATATAACAACAGCTTTTCAAAGAAATAAAAAAAAATTAAACGGTGGACACGTGCACATGCTTTGTGGAGGGTCAACAAACATTAAAACGAACGTGAACATAAAAATCTGTTACATTTTTTTAAAGCACAACAACAGAGTCAGAGAAACGAGTGATAACCAGATGCTTTTTCATTCCTACCGATGCAAGGACCTTTTTTTCCTTCTCTTTCGAATCCTTTAGGACAGGTCAGCATTTCTTTCATCAGCCCCAGAATCAGAACTATAACCAAAAGTAAAATGGTTTGTGATCAGATTAGTTGACATTCAAAAGTATAAACATATTACTGTTCTTTGCTTATTTTCAGAATTTGTAAACTATACCAGACAAAAACAAAACAATTTATAAAGTAATCACATTCCACAGATATATGTCAAATAAACCAAATCTTTTTATTTTAACAAATAATCTCCACTATGTTGATCTATGTTAATTCTGACTGGTCTAAAACTTATTTTTTTATTTTCACAAATCTTTTATGATTACAGAATAAGAGTTCATTTCAAAAACTCATTTATGTATATTACCCAACGTATAACATTATAACTTCTTCACTGCGTAACACTCACAGAATAATGTGTTTTCCTAAAATAAATGCCACACTGTAATAAAGTTCATCTATGGCTGAAAAAAAACACCCTTAGTGACAATCTGAAGGAATTATCAAGGACAGAAAAATCGCTTTGTCATTACTAGGTCCTGACTATTCATCCATCCATCCGTTTCTGAACCGCTTTTTAATTTCTGAGTTGCGGGGAGCTGGAGCCAATGCCAGCAGCTCTGGGCCTGAAGACGAGACACGCCCCCTGGATTAGTGGCCAACCAGTCATAAACCAGCACACACACTCTCACTTAAAGACTACAATTTACCTTTACCTATGTTTTTGGACTATGGGAGGAAACCGGAGACTCAGAGGAAACCCACAAAACACAAGGAGAACATGCAAAATCCCCACGATTTCCTGTCTCAACATAAATATTCATTTTCAAAATCTAAGGAACCAATTCCTAAAAAAAGATTTTCAGTTTGTATTTATTTTTAATAATTTTAATTTAAGAAACTAATAATACTTTTACATCGCAGTACAATTATTCACGCACTACATCTACAGTTATTTCTCTTTTTTTTTAAATATAATCTGTTCTCACTGCTATTTGTTTTATCATCCACATTCAGCTGGTACTTTTCAGATCAGTGGAAGCTCATGTGGCCTTTGTGACATCAGATTTTCCGCTTCTGTGCCAGTTTCCTCTCACGGGTATTTGCTGTTTCTCATTTATTGGCTAAAATAACGATGCTGACAAAGCTACAAAAGTTCATCTAAAGACGAGAAACATTGAAGATGTTGAATAAATGAGACTCACCCAGAAGCAGTGGACACACCCGGAACCTCATGATGAAATCGATAAAAAACACCAAGTGCTAAAAATAGAAGTAAAACTCAGATGCTGTTGTCTGTTGAGTTCCAGAAAGCAGCATGATATTCCGTTAGTCAATGTCAGAACCACTTTTGGTTTTACCAGCGTATCAGCAGCAGTAGTTTGTAGACGCTCTCGGTCTCTGTCTCTGTCTGGCTTTCAAACACAGTCTTGTATATTTCAAGCTGAATGAGGCTGAAGAGCGTGAAAGCGTGTCTGTGGTGGAGAGAGAGGGAAGGGGTGGGACTGAAAGAGTCGCAGCTGATATAAAACATTGATTCATTGTGATTGGTCAGAGTGAAGCCGCTCAAAACTCTGGGATTTCCTTACCAGCTATTCTGGGCAATGCAAAACATTTCAATCTTCTGTTTGTACAAAAGTGCACAACTTTTTCCACGGTTGTATGAAAAAGCTAAAAGAGGTACCAATTAACTCCTAATAAATGGAGAAACATTTTCCAAGACACACACACACACACACAAAAACACACACACACACACACACACACACACACACACTAAAGCTGTGACGCTTGGAGAACTGAATGAGATCAGTGTCTTTCTAAATGACACATCAGATATGGTTTGTGGTGGATCTTGTTTCAAACCAATAACTTTGTGCTTACAAGAGAGACTCCCTAATCATTAGTTCATCGGCTCTTAATCGTGGTTAGCAATTCAAGAGAAATGTGAGATATCTTTGCTATTCAGCTCATTTCTTATACATTTTTGTTTTCCCACAAAAGACTGATACAACAATCAGAGGTAGAAATAGGTTTCCAAACCAAACTCTTCCTGGGATCAAAAAATGGTTCTTAATCTGTCTCAAAAACACCAAGAGGATTCCACAAGAGGATGACCACGTTCTCTCAGTCCTCAAAGCTCATATAGACTGAATTATCATTAACTTTCTAAACACAAATACTGTAAGGGTGGATTCCCGTGTTCTAAAAGTTTTAACGTTAAACTGAGCATAAACTAGCATTGTTCTTCTTGTTTCCGAGGTTTTTTCCTTTCAAAAATCTGACAGACTCTTCTGTGGAATTATTCACACACTGGAAAAGTGGAAAATTCACAGACTTTCTATGGAAAAGTCTGAGGATTGTGCTGCCTCTAAACTTGCCAAAGCTCACTGGTACTTTTCTAAAAAGAGGTAACACAACCTTGGGTTGTTACCTACAACATCCAGATAGTGTAAAAACTTATGGCACATTGGTTCCACACTAGTAGTTCCTTCTTGATGATAGATAAATCAACCACCATGACACAACCTTTGCTTCTCTTGTTAAAAGTGTGTTAGAATTGTCATGGAGAACATGGTTTACTTAGAGTAAATTAAGTGAGTTTGTCAATTTGTCCACTAGGGACCAAATCAAAACTGTGCTCTGCATTTAACCATCCAGTAAACTTACACAGTGAACACACACAAACCCGGAGCAGTAGGCAGCCTTCATCTTAAATGGCTAGTGAAAGAGTAGCTTAGCTTGACTGAGTTCCAGTAGTCCTGGTGTCCCTAACCCAAGGCTGTCTACAGGATGGAAGCCTCTTAAATGCAGAGGTGAACACATGTACAGTGAATACATGTACAGTATTTACAAAACACATTCAAAGCGACTTACTGAATGAACAAATCAGTGTGTTGCTCAAGGTCACTTCAGCAGTGATGCCTACTGAACCGGGATTCCAATCTTTGGGTCACAAGTCCAATTGTCTAACCACCAGGCCAGTTATGTCAATCACATTACATAATCAAATATCTGTTAAATAAAGTAAAAATAGAATTTATAAAAAATAAGAAAACAGTGACATAGAATTTATTTATTTATTTCATTTCTGAAAAATTGCCAATTTAAAGAGGTGACGTAAAATACTTTACGTTTACTTTCAAAGACGTACTTTGTTACATACTGTAAGTTGATCTGAAAAATATTTATTTATTAATTTTTTTTTTATCTTCGCCTAGAAATATCTCACATTCTTTGAACAGCAACTTATTTAAAGTGCTTACATTTTTCGAAAACAGGGCCAATATATCTGTGATCAATAGACACAAATGAATCTTGTAATTACAGAGTATTATTACCGGTAATACGAATGTGTTTAAAAAAACAAAAACAAAGCTACAACTTAGAGAACATTTCCTCTGCATGTGGAAGAAAAACGAAGCGTGTTTGTTTAGTGCATTAGTTTCACACTCGTCTGTAACTGTGATTTCCTATTTTCACTTTGTGAAGGAACATGTTGCTCTTCAGAGAAGCTCCATGAGTTGAGGAACCTCACACGTTGTAGTTTACGTGTATTTATAACAGACGCAAAAGAAAACGGCAAATGTGCTTATAATGGACGCAATTAGGCGACACACATACTAGAGACGTTATCTTATTTTCCCACCCAGATACCTTGAATTAACCTTTTGTCGGTGCATTGATACACCAGCGTGTAGAGAGCGTCCCAGAGGAGCATTAGTGTGACAGATTTAATGTCTTCTCTCCAGGACATTGTCCAGGGTTCAGATTGTTTAAACAAGGTCTCGCAGTCGTGTGGCTTTGAATCTGATGGCCAACGGGGCAAATCAACATATCCCGACCCTTTAACAATAGAACACATTTCTGAGCTGGAGACCTGCTGATAGATGGTATAATAATGCAGCATTGTGAAGCGCAAACGTCTTTCATTTGACATCATTTGTTTAAAATAAAAGTGGCTGTCGGTAATATTAAAAAAGAAAGAAAGTTGGCTTGTTGTTAAAGAATAGCTGGTTCTCTTTCAAAATCTAGACGCCCCCAACTACCTTCACTCTCTCTCTCTCTCTCTCTCTCTCTCTCTCTATCTCTGTCCCCTTCATCCTTGTCTACTACTTTTTTCTCACTACCTTTCTTTCTCTTTCTAGTGCTCTCGCTAGTAATGTTAAGCATATGTTTTGATATATTGTAGTTTATATTGGTCTCATTCAGTGTGGATTTTTTTACTTTGATTTCACATTTTTTTTGCAACAAACGAAGTAGCGCTACTGGTTTCATTGTATCGCATATCAGAAAAAAACAAACAAACAAAAAAAAACAATACAATACATTTTGTTATTTATAATTAATTTATAAAAATTACAAATTTAAAGAGTTAAGATCCAAAACACCTTGCTTTTACTTTAAAAGACGTACTGTGTTTCATACTGCAAGTTGATCTGAAAAATGTAAAGTTTTTCAGTATGTCACATATCTCACTTCGATTTAACAGCAGCTTATTTAATTTTCTCCTTTTCTATTCTTTCTCTGTTTCTGTTATCTCTCTCTCTCACTACCAACCACTAACTACCACTACTGTATAAAAATCCAAACTCAATCTGTCATCAACAAATGAAAGAGGTTGATGCTCATTAGAACACACTGGCATTATACACTTATTTATATCTTGAGGTGATACAATGAGAGGAAACACAATGTTATCACGCAAAACATCCTCCAAACCTGCAGAAATATGATAATAGGGAAAATGACAATAAATGACTTTAAAAGGTTTAAAAAGGTGTATTGCCCTTTATAATAACTTTATAATTACTTTACTTAGCATTAACTAAGCATGAATAATAAGTTTGTTCATTGTTAACAAAGTATGAATAGTAACACGTTTGTTAATGATGAACATCTAATGAATAAGATCATCAACAAGCTGCTTAGTCATTTTCAGTGCTAACACTTAACATTGCATGAAGATATGATTACCTCATACTGCAATTCAAGAAGAGTTCAGGAGCTTGTTAATAGGTAGTTAATAGTTAGTTAAGATTTTCTGTGACCTCTTCTAAAGTGAAAGCTGTTTATGCAAATATTATTTTAGTTCAGTCAAAGTGCATGTGGCTACACTTCACTATCCTCCAGATGAGACCGAGACCGATGTTTCTCTACAAGAAAAGGCCCAAGAAAAATGTTTTCTATTATGTTTAACACATTATTAACAGAATGAAAAGATGGTTTGGGAAACTGGCTGACAGTTGGCAAGTTAAAGCACAAATCTAAATCTTTCTGAGTTCCTGGTAAAATTAATTGGTATTAAATGAAGGTCTTGGGCAAGAAATGTCCTGCGTCTTCAACTGAAGAGATCTGAGCTGAGCAGTGTTTCTTTCAGCTGATGCTGGAGACAGAAGAGTCCGAAAGTCATTAATACTCTTTCTAAATAAGTATTTTTCCACATGTACGGTAAATAGAAGCATGTTTTGATAAGTGGGAACATGCTGATGTCAAAATCTATACATAAGTATTTTTGCTATTGACATTTAGTCCCTAATGTTAAGGACATAAAAAATAAAATAAAATGTGCTCAATTTTTACATACAACATACTGGTATTTCCATTTTTAAATACAGTACGATTTTAATTAAGTACGTAAACTTTTTTTAAAGACAGTAACGTTGGCCATACAATAATTACAGTAAGACGGAGAGAAGAGGGATTTTTATTTGTTTTACTGACTGGTTTTGTCTTTTGTAATTTCCTGTTCATATCCTGTTCTGACTGGTTGTTGTTTGTAATAGACGAAGCCTCAGAGAAACTGCTAAAACACGTTGTTTACCAGCCGAACATCAACCAACTGAACATAGTTGAAGAGCAGTGTGTTCTAGAACAAGCACAGGCGCCATTTTCAGACAGAGAGACAAACAGACAGACAGTCAAACAGACAGACGGAAATATTTAATAATTTCAGTGGGAAATTCACAATGATGAATTTTATTAATATTCTGGACTAAACATAAAACATTTTCATCTAATTCACTGCGTGTTTGATCTTTATAGAATCACAAAGACATCTACAGCAGGAAAACAGTGACATTTAGTGAAATGTATTTTTGTCTTCCTGTGATAGTGGAAAGAACACTTTTGGTCAAGCCATGTTGAGAACATTCAGATGAACTTCAAACTTATGTCAGTTCCTCTTGTGTCTCATCAGTTTCTTCAAGTACTTATATATCTTTTAAATTTAACTAGAACCTCCTCTTCCTCAAACCCTCACGAAAAACCCGAGACCAAAACCACAAGTTTCACAGTTTACGCAGCCATGACAACTTCTTCAGCACATGGTGTGTGTGTGTGTGTGTGTGTGTCTGATGAATGTGTGATCAAAATGACAAATAAGGAAGAGTGTTAGTCTTATTTTACTCTGCTAAATAACTCCTTTATTTGGAAAGACAGATGACAATGTTGTTGTCCAAAAGTATTTTTTTTTATTGACTTTTAAATCTACTTTCCAGGATTAAGCAAATCAAGTGTAATAAAAATCATGATCAAATATTGCTAAAACAAACAGAAATAAAACAAACAAATAAATTATTTTGTTACGTGCATTTTTTAACAAAAGAAAAAAAAAATAAAAGCTACAACATTCATTATAAAAATGACAATATTCAAAGGTAAAGAATAAGTAAACATTTAGAGCAGAAACCAGCAACAAAATTGGTTCTCACTAATCATCCAATAATTTGGTTATTGAGACGAATGAATTGTAATTGGAGATTACAAAAACAACAATACAGTATTTCTAACCGTTCAAATGTGTGGACAATCACAAAGGTGTGGACACAGTATCATGAGTATTTGTCGACCCCTGGTGTCCAACAAAGTAATGCTACGTTTGACACAAGGGGGTGGGTTTTAATAGTCTCTATTTGCCGATGGTATACATTTTTACATTAAACAAGTTTTTAAAATAGTTTTTTACTGCTTTATATTTTGCCTCTGGTTATATTTTTAATCCGTTTATGACGTGATTGATGACGTGTCTATCTCATCACTTAAGGATGTCCTCTTTTCCTTTAGCCCATTAGCCAACTTTCGGTGTTGTTATTAACAAGATTCGTCAGATTATCTGAAAAATTATCTCTGTCAGATTAATTATGTCTCTCAAGATTGTTAAAATCTTTGTACATTTGTTTGCTTGGACAAAGCAAGAATCACCACCTCCCCCTTACTAATTATGTTAAGAAAGAAAACTCATACTGTATTTTTGTTACTTAGAATTACTATTTGGAAAAAAAAAGTTTTTTTGAATGGCGACTGATCCGGGTGTGTGTCCTGCCTTCAGGCCACGAGACGCTGAGATTGTCTGCTTCCTGTGGTCCAGCAGTAACAGTCAAGTTCACCTGATCAGATCGACTTTCTCAGATTCTCAAATCCTAAATAATGTGTAATGTAATGTAATGTTTTAAATTGTTACGTGTCGTCTTCAACAGTTGTGGAAACAAAAAAAAAAAAAACAATCACAAGGCTTTTATTTAATTACTGATCTTTCAGAAATTGAACAATGAAATATGTCAGAAATAATTTCTGACATTTACAGTTAACACTTTTGCACTTCAGTGACACACATTATAAGGAATAAAACAAAGGAATAATCCTACGCAACGTTTGATAAAAACATGATTCTGGGGAATGGAGTACTGTATCTGGAGTAAAGTCATTATCTATTAAAAACAATAAATGGTTAAACTTTTCATAAGTTCTTCATATATCATTTTCCATCTGCTGGTAATTTTTACAATAGATCTGGGTTGTCAAGCAAAATTACACGGGGGTCAGAAGTCAAATCAGGGCCAGATTAAATATTTATAAGACATACTAAAACGAAACGACTTAAGAACATAAATACGGATAAAACAGACAAAAATATAATACCAGAATATCTTAAACTTTAAACTATGTTAAAGTATTTTGTCACCATTAAAAAATACTTTCATAATTATAAAAAATACCAATACTGTACAACTGTTTTAATTATTATAATTATAATTTATACAAGGCAAGGCAGTTAGAGCGCTGCATTATGGGATCTGTATTTTGTATGTCATCCGTGCATCATGTTGTCGGGACATTGATACCAATAATAATAACAACAGCTGCACATTAAAGGATCTCACGGGTAGAACTGCACAAAGGGTTTGACTCATATCTGTTAGATGGACAGACAGACAGACAGACAGACAGACAGACAGACAGGTGGACATATAGAGACTGACACTCTGTCTACATTTGACCTAATATGGCTTCACTATTTAGGTTGAAGGACCAGATGTTGCTTTTGTGCTGTATGATACCACGTCTTCCCCAAAGCAGTGTTTCTTAACATTAAATAAGGAATGGTTGGGTAAATACTAAATTAACTTCATATTTTTAAGTTAATGTAACTTTGTAGTTTTTGTAATTGTATCATATGAATTCAGTTATTGTGTGTATTTGTATAATTGTGTTACCAGTTTTTTATTATAAGCAGAACTTGAGGGGTTCACTAGGGGTAAAGCTAGTTAACCACTTCTCCGGGTTTGAGTGTGTGTATAACTTCACTGGATGGTTTAATGCGGTGCATAATTTCAATTCGTTACCACGTGGCTTTAGCACCCCGTGTGTTTAGAAAGTGTATTACAGTTTAGACATACGGGTTTTAATCAGTGTTTTGAGGGGATTTCAAATCAATTAGATAACATCAATAATGTAAAGTGTGGCAACAAGTAGAATAAATTAAATGTATTATTCTATTATTGTATTATCAAACTTCGAGATGGTACAACTAAGCAGCGTGTGTAGTTTAAAACAAAACAAGCCGTATAGTATCTTTACGAATGTGCAAAAACAAACAAACTAGTTAAAGAAAATGTATTCAGTACCTCCTAGTTATGTTGTGCCCCCCCCTATCAATCTTTTTTTTTCTTCTTCCCACCCCTCACCTTCTTATTTCTTTATCTCTTATCTCTCTCTTTATCTCCCCACTTTGTCTCTGTCCTCCCTCTCACTCCATCTCTGCTTTCCCTTTCTCTTTCTCCCTCCATCACGTCTCTTTCTGTCTCATCTCCGGCCACCTTCTCTCTTCCTTCTGCTCTCTTCACCCTTCTTTCTCTTTATCTCTTTTTCAATTTCAATCTCTCTCTCTCTCTCTCTCTCTCTCTCTCTCTCTCTCTCTCTCTCTCTCTCTCTCATCCCACTCTCTTCTTGTCTCATCTCCAGTCTTGTTCTTTCACTTTCTTTATTTACTCTCTACTCCCCTCTCTCGCTTCTCTCCCTTATCCCTCCATTCTCTCCTCCCATCTCCTCCTGTCTCTCTCCATTTCTCATATCCCTCCTCATCTGTTTAATCTATCTCTTTTTGCCTCTCTC
The DNA here is from genome assembly GCA_028031935.1 of Paedocypris micromegethes. NCBI lineage: Eukaryota > Metazoa > Chordata > Actinopteri > Cypriniformes > Paedocypris > Paedocypris micromegethes. Next base: position 12,515,145 of record CM051506.1, read on the forward strand.
GGCCTCATCTCCAGTCTCCCTTTATCACTTTCTTTCTCCTGTTCTTTACTCTACTCACTCTATGCCACTCTCTCTCTTCAGATTATTCTCCACTCTTTTCCCACCACTCTCTTTCTTTTACTTTCTTTCTATCCCTCTCTCTCACCATCTTTCTATTTCTTCCTTATCCCTCGTCCTCTCTCTCCTTTCTCTCTCTCTCTCCCTCTTCAGACATCTGTTTTCCAGTCCTCTACTATCACTCTCTTTCTTTTCATTTCCTACTATCCCTCTCTATCGCCTTCTTTCTCTAGGTCTTCCTTGCCCCCCCACCCTTTCTCTCTCTCCCTCTCTCCATTTTTCACTCTCTA
>CM051506.1:12515502-12547188 GCA_028031935.1 Paedocypris micromegethes
GTTCTCTCCTGTCAATCTGCAGCAGTATATTCACTGACTCAATAATCATCGTTCACTTTCTGATCTAAATGCCCTGCGCTAGACTGACCGGAGCGGACCGGACCAGTCGGGCGCAGTAGTGACCAGAGCAGAACAATTTCTGGAATGATTTTGGCCAAGTGCCAAGCAACAGAACCTCAGTCGCACAGGGAGAAACAGCGGCGCGAGTAGGTGGTCCACACGCCGAGAACCCTTCGGCAAACAGCCTAATGGACGCAGAGACGCCGCGTTGTTTACACTGAAACGCACAGAAAGCCACATCAGACGAGCGGAAATGTCTCCAGCATCTGTTTCCTTAATCCGACGCGTCTGAAGTGAGGCAGAAAGCCACGGCGCGCGCTGTGCTCCATCATGCGTCTCAGCGTCCGCGTGATCGCTTTTCTTTTATAAAGCGAATCTTTTTATTATTTCATGTACCTGCGCCGAGTCCTGCTAGAGATTCTGAAGCCTGACGGGGAGAATGAAAGCGTCGGCGTTCTTTGCAGCCGTGTCCTCAGTTTTATTGAATCCCAGTTTCGCCTTCAGTTCGCATTTCGACCCAGGTGAGTAAAACAATCGACATTTATATCCACGCAACTGCTTTACTAATGTCAACGCTTCTCGTGTGGAGAAGCAGGCTTGTTTTCATCACATCATCCTATGTTTGTCCGTTAATGTCACACGTGTTTTGGCACGGCTTCAAAAGATCGCATTTTCGGGGAAATATCGATAATGTGTTTTGTGTCAATGCTTTTTTCTTTAGAATGTCTTAAAGTGCACAATTCGCACAAAAACATTTCTGTGCAACTAGACAACAACTAAAAAAAAAACACCTACTTCTACCGAATTATTCCAATCATTCCAGGTCGTCATAATATTTAATGTGTCTCATGAGGGGCGTTTTAAATTTTTTTATGTTGTTTGGCATGGCACACTGAGGATTTCCAAGCTTTGGTCAGTCATGCCGTGTTCCTCCTTTGTGTGATCTGTGTTCCCAAGTCAGTTGCGTTGCATAACCTCCTCGCCAGAGCAAGCTGAGCACGGCTATTTACTTCAGCGAGAAGCCTGTGGTGTCTCTGTGGTGACTGTGTGAGGAAAACACGGCTGATGGAGGAGAGATGATGGATGGCATGATTCACATGGGCTTCTCTCTCTTCGTACTGGGCTGGAGGGCAACACTAAGCCGCTTGATTCCTCAGTATGTCGACGCAAACGCGGACCGCGTTTGCGTCGACATACTGAGGAATCAAGCGGCTTAGTGCTGCCCTCCTGCCCAGTAAGAGAGGCCCAGGATGGTGGGGGATGGAGTGGAGTGGAGTGGTCTGCACGTCTGCGTTCGCCTCACGACATGTGAATTAAGGGAGGCATCCCGATGTGGAAGAATGTCGTTGCTTGTTGCATGACGCGGGTGAGGAAAGATCTAAAACGGGCCCGAGCTGGGCGATGTGCGGCATACTAATGAATCAGCTGCTGCTGCTGTTTGGAGGTTTGGAGGAGATCGGCTCCTGCGCTCAATAGTTCATGTTCTCCTTGATGGATTTTTGAGGCAGCCTAGATAATTTGTCAGAAAATTGGTTAATCCATCCATCCATCCATCCATCCATCCATCCATCCATCTATATTTCTGTCTATCCTTCTATCCTTCCTTCCATCTATCCATCCATCTATCTATCCATCCATCCATCCATCCATCCATTCCTCCATACATCTATTCCTCTATACATCCATCCCTCCTTGAATCAATCCATCCATCCATCCATCTAACTATCCTTCTATCCATCCATCCATCCATCCATCCATCCATCCACCCATCAATCCATCCATCTTTCATCTATCCCATTTTCAGACTTCCAAGCCTTTGGGCCTGAAGGCACATACACGCCCCATTAAGTGACCAACCAATCACAGAGCGGGATACTCATACATTCACACTCTCACTCACGATTTTGGCCCATTACACAGACTCTAATTCTCCCAAAGGCGTTGATATTGGACTGTGGGGGTGAATCTGAGATCAGGAGGAAACCCGTTCAAGCATGACGTGAATGTTCAAGCAAAATGTCAGAAGTCCAGGGGACAAATTTCATTTTCGTTCTTAAGGATTTGCATAGGCTGTTGACTAGGGCTTCGGTTATCCATGCAGTTTTACATTTTCTCACTGATTACGTAATGCTCCGGCTGTAATTGGATTAATCGATGTGATGGGTCCGGAAACTCAGCAGAGTTACATTTGCTTTGGACTGGCCCACGGTCTTGATTTTGATTGGGTTACACTCCAGTGATTCAGGCTCTCTGTATCCGATGGCTATAGTAAATGCAGTGCATGTTAACTAGCTGAAGATATTAGTCTATGAATCTCTACGCCCTGTTTGCTTCACAACTGCGCTGCCATTCACCGGCTGTAAAGATTCCCTCTGGTTTTATGAGGACATATTTCGGATGACTGTGGGCTGCTTTCGTTGGTCTGGCTGATATACATGCCCTATAACAGGCTGAAGTCAGCAGCAATCTGTTACTCTGACTGGTCAAGTAATGGGATGGAGAATCAATGTTTCAGTGGCACTGTACGGCGTGGGATGTGACAGGAGACTAATCAGACTCCCACTCTCAGACTCGTGGGCAAGGGCATGGCAAAGTCATCCTGATTAGAATAGGACTGGTGGGTTTTCTTACATTACATTACGGAGGTGTGAAACAGAGTTGGGTTTGTGTAACAAGCATGTATTATATGAGATCTTGGTCTTGAGAAATCTATTCTCGTGTTTGGTCAAGTCAAGATTGTTGTCAAGTTTGTCTTTAAATTTGAAGGAGTCTTTGAGACACGAAAGTTTTAATTTAAGGGTCACTGCGCTAAATGTTCAACTTTACTGTGTTTTCAAGACAGCCTTACTAAGGCAACGATGTTCCAATGCTAGGTTGTAAGTATTATATTATAGACTAGAGGAAGCTGAGTGTGTGACATATAATAAAAACAGCATTAATTGACAATTTGGATAGACAGATGAAATACTGACCCTTAAATGACATTGCTTTATTAGTTAGCAAAGTTCCAGTCCATCAAGTGTGGTGAGCTGTAATACTAAGGGTAATAAATGACAAAAGTGAATCCACGTATAAAGTGTCTTGAAAACGCTTAGATCCATTTAGAGACCGGCAGTCTTCTGATTTACTCGATTTGTCGTTGTCTTTTATTCGGACTTCTGAGTGTTCTCAGTTACTAACATGCAATTTATTTCAAAAGATCAATACTGAGTTGATGGACCTATTAATCCTCAGTGTCTAGTGGCTTTTTAAGCGCACTTATTAAAGTTTTCTGCTTAGTCTGTTTTTTTTGCGTGCAGAAACTGCACCTGACCTAAAATGTCCACCTATTCATTTTCTAAACCGCTTTTCCATTACTGGGACACAAGGAGAAAAAGCCAATCCCAGCAACAGATACATACCCGGATTAGTGGTTGACCAATCACAGAGCAGGACTCGTAGTCTGTTGTTTTTTTGGCATAAACTGTACATGATACGACACCTGACCACTATTTACACCTGTGCAGAGCATCAGCACCATGGACAAGGCTTTATGAATGAAACGTTTATATTAAATCAGAGATGATTTGCCAAAGTAGAAAATGTCTATATAAGGGAATACGAAGAACACTGATGTGCTGTTTTTGGTTTGTAAAACATTTTTCTGACTCTTTTAGAAGGCTTTTACAACTAAACATGTTAAGCCTTGCACTTTTGGTCTAATGTTAGCTTCTTTAAAAATGTTTTTCAGCACTTGAGGAAGTCTTTACTCTACTTCTGCTACATATGGTTTAGAGATTAAACAAGCGGTTCTGCCTCAAGGGTTCTGGCCTTTGAATCTGATTGCCTGAATAGTCAACTGAAAAAAAAAAAGCTGAGCAAAATGTTCTTGAGCATGTTCCTCTCATCTTTATAATGGGTTTTTCCAGTGAATTGGTGATGTACAAGTCAAAGCTCCTCCAGTGACATCTCAAGAATAATGCATTCATTTTTTCTGGGCTTCCTATATGCAATTGACTTTATGGTGAATGCGTTTATCGTAGCAAAGTGGTTTCTAGGTACATCACTGCTCTACTGACCTCATCTGTGTGAAACGCCTGGAAAACACTGCAGCGCGTTTTATTATTTCAGTTTGTGCTGAGGGAGTCGGAAATATATTTCCCTCAAAAGCAAGCAAAAAAATTAATATTAAAATGAATAATTATAAACATATTTTAGTCAAAGGAGCGTAACAAATCATATTTTCAGACTGGATTCCAACTTGAGATATTTTCGACTTTATTATCAGGGTTTTGACTGACCAGGAAATTGCGTTCTTGGTATAAAACATCAGGTGTTACATCACCAAAGTTTTTGTCTGTGCGTATGGATGGCAGAAGGCAATATTGAAAATAATAAACAGGAAAGAGACCTTGAGGCAGACAGGAAAAGACATAATGCTCTTTGTCTTGTCGGTGGCAAGGGTTTCCTCTGTTTGTGTCCGTTCTACTGCAGAAAACGTCTTGATGTATGATCTACCTGAGGACATCCACGCATTTCTCTGATACGGCATGTTAGTTGAGTGTATCGTTGGTGACGTGACTGTCTATCTCAATTTATGCGCATTTGTGTGTTATCTGTGTTTCACATGTTGTTCTCAGGAAGGAATGGTTACAAATACACAAGCCTGTCTCTTTCCTGAGTGACTCCACATAAACACACACACACACACACACACACACACACACACACACACACACACACACACACACACACACTCAGAAACAAATACGTGTTTCTGAGACACTAAGTCCTGTGAAGAAACCCTGCGCTAAAAATAAACGACTTTGGGTAACTAATTATAACTTTTCAGTGATAAACACAGCCATAAAAACAGCCAATACAGAATATTGCAAACAAACAAACAAACACACACACACACACACACACGCACACACACCCACACCAAAATCTAACCGCCTGTCACAGATTATAACTGGAATGGCCGTAGATTGTTCTCTGTCGCCCTTCTGTTGTTTACTATTGTTTTCCAGACTCCAGAGGCTGAAACATCTGTGCTGAACTAGCCATTTGCCGCATCACATACCACTCTCAGTCTTGCTCAGCCTCAATTCAAACTCCAGGAAGGAAAATTCCTTCTCTAATCAGCACGTGGTTCAGTGTCTCCATTCACTTAGCCGTTTCAATGCCCAATAGCAATTTGGCAACTATTTCCTCTCTCTGACTTTCTCTCACTCACTCACTCTCTCTCTCTCTCTCTCTCTCTCTCTCTCTCAGTGGGTGACAGACGGCTGCTGTCAGCATCTATCCTTCTTTAGGGTCCGCGAACAAACCACTGCACTTTTCTCCCGATTCAGCGCTGACTATGTAAAGAAAATACAATAAAACCTCTAAGTTAAAAAAAAAAAAAGAAACACAGTTAGAAGGCCACCCTCTATTAGAAGACCACTTTTTATACATGTAATTTATACGCATGACAGACTGCTCTATCGCAGGGGTACTCAATAGGCGGACTCCGGTCCGCATCCGGACCCAGACGCGATTACTTTTGGACCGACGTCAAAACCAACATGCTACTCTTGTGATCAAAATCCAAAGGCGTTTTCAGTGGTCACGCAATTTTTATTCTGCATTGTTCAATCACACACACGCACCAACGCAAACGAATATATGTATAAATGTATATAATTTATCTTGAATTATTGTGCTCGTTTTAGCTGCGGGATTTGTCCAATCACAGCCGCTGTAAGAGCAACGTGACAACTACGTCATCTGTTTGCGCTCTGGCGGCACTCAGTTACTTTAGAACACAGCCGCGGCGCGCAGTCGCTCAGGTCTTCAGGGTAGCCAGAGCCAGGCGAACGGGCGCTCTGTCGTTTGGGTAAATCGAGAGATTTTTTTAACTTTAAAGAATATGGCGAGCTCAAAGCTGGCCATCGATTAGAAAAGAAAAGTTGACTTTGAAAACTGCGAGTTTAAGAGTGAGTGGACAGAATAATATGCATCCGTGCGAAGCAGAAAACCAATGTGTTTAATCTGCAACGAGACTGTCGCGATCGTCAAAAGTGATCGTGAAATGCCATTTATTGATCCAAGCACGCACAATTTGAACAAATTACCCTCCACACACGCACGCACGCACACGCACACACACACACACACATACACACACAGGCAACGAACGTCTCACATGTGTCTTGGGACAACACAAGACACATTTCTCTAATGCTGAAATAGTCAATGAGTGTGTGAGTGAAGTGGTGACTGCTCTGTTTGAAGGGACTCAAAAGGATAATTCACAATTTATGATCTTTCTCAAGATTGTTTGATGAAGAAAAGGGAGGTGAACAATATTGTGTCAAATTTATGAAGATGTTTTGGGTCTTACAAACCTCACACAAGGAGGGATTACATTTATGAAGTAGTGATACAGGTTCTTAGAAATCGAGAGATTGACCTGAAGCATGTTATTTCTATACGGATGACGTGCCATTCACATATCGATTCATATTTGCAACTTGACCGATATTTTTCCGGACCTCAGACTGAACAGAAATTTCCATAGTGGACCCTTCAAGTTTATAATTGAGGACCCCTGCTCTATCGCATCCTGTGTCCTTTGGAGCTTGCCGTACTGACAAAGAAGGTTAAAATAATAATAACTTGTGTGTTAATGTAAATACTGCTGAATCACTGGAGAGGATGCAGGGCGCATTGAATGGAAGAACAACGTTGTTAGGTCTTAAACCCTTTATGACCGGTTCTTTGCCTAAACTGCTGTACTTGCTGTTATGCTGTACACATAACACGATGGTTAAAGTTACTTTCGAAATCGCAGAGAAGTTAAAACAGACTGAGATCAAGCTCTGTAACCGTTTCCCAAGCGTGAAGAATAATCTCAGAATACCGTATCAGGACATGGCATAGTTAGAAGCAAAGAGATTGTTACGGGAAGTTTGCGAGACTTTTGCTTACTTTAAGGTTTTAAATTACTGCTCAAATCTGATTTGAGCAATAAGCACGCACACTTTGAAAATGTCAACTTAACCTTTTTCTTCTGCGGTTCAAGCTTACTTAATATTAAACGCTTAAGGCATTTCAAAGCTTATTTTCTTTAACAAACGTATATACATAAGTTGCCTTATAGAGAAACTCTGTAATGTTTGTTTCTCTTTTCAGAGTTATTTTGCGCTTAAGAGTTTTTTGCAGGTTTTTTGTTTTAGTAATCCGTTTTAATCCGGCCCGTCAAACTTGTAAAAATTAAATGCAGGTCAGCTATTTTGTTGTAAATTTTATTCATTGTCATTTGGAATTAAAGCATATTTCCTCTATATCTCGAGATGTGTTTTTTTTCCTCCAGTGAGGTGAGGTTGCCAAAGCGCTCCATCAATCAGCTCCCGGTCCGGCACCTAGTATGTCACATGTTAGAACCCATAGTGGCCCTCGAATCAAAACGCTTGCCCACCAATGGTTCACAGATGCTCAGTCACAGTATAACATTATGACCAACTGTAGTTAAAAAAACACAGCGCCACCCTCTGGTAGAAAGCCACCTCTAATAGAAGGCCACCATGGTTGTAGAGTTGAAAAATAGAAATATTTCTTTTATATAATAACTTGTTTTATTTGTCCGGTCCAAATTTGACCCTACTAATGGTTTTCAGGTAAATCAGTAAAGCAGGTGCATAACAAAAGATTTCTAATATTTTGAAATGGTCCTTGCAACAGTTACGGCGCCTTATGAGTCAAAATACGCTTCATAAAGGAAAAAAAAAAGGAATAAACACCAGTAAGTCAAACTGTGCCAAACTCTAGAAAGCATTGTGCTGAAAGATTCGCTCACTTCATTCTCATCCTTCCCTAAATGTCACTTGCCTTGCTTGTATGCGCTCGATATCTGTAAGAAAGGTCATCACTGTCCAATTTGAACAAGTTCTATTAATGCTCAAGTGCCCATTGTTCATTTTTTTTTTATTTTACCTAATACCGGCTGGTCCACTGAAGTAGCTGGAGCTAGATTATGAGATCTAGAGCTAGAAAGATAATGGAACAAATGTGCCTGTTGCATAATGCTTCTCACCCAGAAGAACATTCTTGTCTTCTCTGTCTTTCCTTGACTGCTGTTTTAGTGCCGTTTGGTCCATAACCAACCGTCAGCACCTGGACATGAAAGGAAGAGCATGTGAGCACGCTTGCAAGCTTCTGAAGTGTGCAAATATGACGGTAGAAAGAGCTCAGCTGGAAATTCATGGTTTGCTGAGATGGGTGGATGAAAAAGTGTCTGCAAACGGAAAGTGGGAGGAGATATGGAGCTTAAATATAGGGTCAAAGGTGACGACCTCCTCCACCTCATGGTGAGATCACATCCTGTAGCTCACAGCTGCGTTTCTCAGCTTTTCTCAGTAATATCCTTCACTTTTAGAATAAAAGTTAGTACTACGGCTTGATTGCTAATCTCATCGTTAGTTCAATCCTGTGGCTTTCAACAAAAACACCAAGAAATGTAAAAAAACAAGAAACTCTTTACCAGTGTTAATTTTGACAAAGATTTTTAATTTAGCTGTAGTCATTGTCTTTTGACTAAAACTCAGTTTTTTAGTCGACTAAATTACAGTATATGTTGATTTAGTCAACGAAAATATAAGTAATACATATTCTAAATGTTTACTAAAGTTGCTATGTCTAAGAAATCTGAATATGTAGTTAACTATGAACATATAATATATATATATATATACGTACAAAGATCTTACTTATTTGGAAAAACGTTTGTTTTTCTTGAACTTATTTTATGCACTTGTTTTTCAATCCAAATAAATGTATTCTCATAAATGAAGCCTCAACAAAGAGAAAAATAAATATAGTAAAATAAAATTAATTATAATTGCATCACGTTTATAAGTAACAAATGGCTGCACAGTGAAAAAAAGTTTATCTCCAGGTGGCTCTTCAGGTGTGTTGTATTTCTGCCCGTGATTGTTGCTTCATATGCGGCGTAATAGTTTCTCTAAGGTCGTTTAGAATGTAAAACAAATCCATATATCTGACCGTTTCCTTTTTAAGTCGCTCACCTTTATAACTACCTCGCCAGCTCACAGAGTCACTGTGTTTTTCCTGCAGCTGAGAGCCTTCGTATCCTGATTGGTTCTCTTTTTCCTTTCTCCACAAGTTCAAATAATGATTGGACGTCGTCACGAAACGCATTTTTGTTTAGTTTTTATTCGTTGACAAAAGTGTCAATAAATGTAGTAGTTATAGTTTGCGGCCCTAAACCAGAGCTTTTATGTGGTTCTTGTTTTGTTTTCGAAATTTTCGAAATAGAATAATAGAAATTAAATTCAACACCTCACTGTATCAAAATTGCAGAACAAAATAGATAAAGTCCCAGAAGAGGCAATATTTTTATTTAGCTTCAATAAAAGCTCTTGCTCTTTTTGGCCTGAAAACGAGGCCGGCACTACTAAACGTTCACGTGATTAAGCTGTTAAATAGCATCCAGTGCCTCCAGCATCCTGCAGATGGCTATATCACATCGTCCGAAAAAGAAAAAGTTGCCGACTTGTCACGCACAATCACAAAAGTAGTGTGTAGTGGAGTAAAGAGTACAGATACTCAATCAAAAATAGAGTCAAGCAGGAAGTAAAAGTTGCTTATATTTTTGATACTCAGTACAAGTAAAAAGTAGCCAAAAGTACTTAAGTAAAGTAACAAAGGTGATTTATTATCAGTACTTTACACCACTGTGACCAGTGAGATCCATTGGTCTATTCATGGCTGTTTGTTTCGTCCCATCACGTGGCACATCCTGTAATTTATAGACAATTGAAATCTCAGCAAAGCTCTGACCTGCTAAACCAAGCTGGCATCCATTCTTCATGGAAGGGAGCCACTCGCTTATCCAGTAATGCCCGCAGCCGTCTGCATGCTGCCAACAGTCACCTCGACAAGTAATCTGCATCACATAATCCACATGTTCCTGAGACTAACACCATCATAAAAACTGTGTCGTTTTCCTGACATGCTGCACAGAATATTAATGCCCGCTTGGAAAAGAACTATTTAAATTCTGCTCGATTGAACAAAGCACTTACAAATATAAATCTTTCAAAAATCAAATTTATTTTACTAATGCTCAAGACAAAGAAAAACATTGAAAATACCTCTGGAAATCACTACGTTAGCGAGATATATCTCATTGGGATGTGTTGGCACTTACAGAAACGTGTCTCGTCTAAATTAATCCACAGGATCTGAGCACATGTATTCTGGGAACATGAGGAATAAGGACTCAGGAGGGTCTTAAACTCACCTCTGGCGGGTTTAACAGGTGGTGGGCCACCGAAGGCAAAGCTCTGAATTGACCAGTCAATCAAAGCTCTAATCCCACTTATGGCTTGAAGCTTAATGGCTGTGAGAAAGCGGCTGAATGAGTTCCTCTTCACCGGGGAGGAAGTTGGGGTAGGTCTTGGTGTTCCACACATAAGAGCTGGAGAGTCGGGGGAAGGGAAAGAACTTTTCTTCTTCTTGTTGTTGTTCAAATTATTTGACCATGGACTTGCTAATGCTAATGGAATTAGCTTTTCCAATTTCCAGTCTGCTCTTGAGGTTCTTCAGTGATCTACGCTTGAATTGGTATCACTGTAGGTGTTGCCTTGGACAGTTGGTAAGGGGGTTGGAGTACATCTGTGTAATTTTTGAGAGGGATGGGGTGTCTTCAGGACCACTGCCAGAATTTACATTACATGAAAGTCTTTGCAGTGTTAGATTGTTGGAGGATTCCAGGAAACGTAAATGAAAGAGAATTGCATTTCCATTTTTGTTTTCAAGCCATTGTTTCCAATTTCCCTGCTCACAGTTTTGCTTGTTGGGCATATTGGCAAGTGCCAGATGTAACGGTTCACTTTTTTCATTGTTCTGCTTGCTTTGTTTGTGGTTTTTTACAGCTGCGTTGAGACTCTCTGTGATTTTATTAGCTCTTTATAAATAAACGCAACTTGAAACTTGAATCTTTCAATTTCAGCTACATCAGCATTCACTGAAAGCTTTCTGCTACACAAGACCTGATGATAAATCACTGAGCTGCGTGCCACGGATTTATAGTGTCAGGGTCTTCTCCTCCAGACCTTGGAATTAATATCCATGTTTGAAGATTTGTAGGGAGTCATAAAACTCACAGTCCAACACCTATCTTCTGAATGGTGTGGAAAATGTGTGTATAGTATTCGGTTTGAATATTTCTAGCTGGATTAGCATTACTAGATCTGTGGAACTTTTTTGTGTGATACAAAAGTGACACAATACACACATAAAAAAAAAAGGTGAATGAACAAAATGGATAACGACACCAGCACTCAAGTCATAAACTACAGAAAATTGTAACTGCCAATCTAGCCAAATAATATTTTTCCCAGAAAACAACAGGTGCGGTTGATTAAACAAGGGGATGATGCAGGTGTGGTGCTGCTGCAGAAACTACTTTAAACTTTAAAACAAAATTGTAATCAGGTGTAATCATTGTGTGTAAGTTACATTAAAGAAGTTTTCAATTACTACGTACTTTACAATGTTGTATTACAAACTTTTCTAATTACTGTGTCTGAAAAGAAACTTAGCTACTCTGAAAGTAACTTACCTAAATGCTTCTTAAAATTCCTATAAACCTTTAAATAATAAATAGTTTAAAAAAAACATAGCAGTAAAACACAAAATAGTCTTTTTTGAGTCAACTTTATTACATTATATAATGAAAAAAAAAAGTTATTAGTTGGAAATGCAACCTTTTACGTAAGAAACAAAATTGCTGAAAAACAAAAAATATTTGTTAACATTAAATGCGCCTAAAAGACACAGGAAGCAGCATCTCTTCCACAATGTAGCCAAAATTAAAATCGCTGAAAATTGATATTTAATTATTTTACCCTGTAATACAAGTGCATAATAAGTAACTGTAATTAAAATACCAAAAAATGAACAGTATTCAGTCACACCACTTTTTCCAGTGGAAAATTATCTTAATTACAATAACGTGTTACACCCAATGTTAAACAAACAATTCCCACAAAATATACTAATATTAAAATACATGTTAGGCATAAAAAAAACAAGGTTTATAAAAAGTCACAGGGATTTCTGGTTGGAGTGATTGTTTCAGTGATTTTAAATACCGTATATTACGTAGTGTTAACCGGAGTCTGCTAAGCATTTAGAGGACACTCAGGTTAACCGTCTCTGCACACGAGTCTCGTGTAGTGGGAGTGTGTTTGGAGTTGTCTTTCCTCACACACCGCACATATACCCTTCCTGTCTTCCTTTCTTCCTCTTCATCTAGTCATGAGCCTCTTACATCGCTCATCATTGATGCCGGGATGTGCCATGGCTTTTATTTCTCGATAACGCTGAATGCTGCTGTAAGACTATCCATCTCCAATCTCATATCTGTCTGTTTGAACAGCTTTGTGAAAATGTCCTCATAAGCCATGTGCTCTAGCTGCAAGATACAGTTAAATACGCACTGGAAAAAAAAGTCATAACAAATACCTACAGTAATAAAATCCTCATGGAAAGCAACCGTTTTAAAGAAGTGGCTGTTTCTAAATTCTACTTTTTGTAAATTGAAATAGAAATGTTGCATAAATAATATATTTAAAAAAGGTTTACTCACACTGTATGATGATTTTATTAAATTTATAATATAATAAAATATAATATTATATAATATTATACTCAATTACATTACATTATATTAGGTTATATTTATTGAGTACTTTTTATTTCAGGACAAGCGTCATACTGCTTTTATTCAAATTAGGTGTGCATCTGGGTACATTAAATTCAGATCTTCTACAATTTCAAAACAGCCATTTTGATTTTTACCAAAAAAAAAAGTGTTTGGACGGAAAACACTTCAAATATTTACGCTGGAGGAAATTACTGGATTGCATAAGGTTTTTGTTGGCATCGGTTTCATTTTTTACCTTCCTATTTATAGGTAGACTGGCGTTCACACTAGAAAAATCTGTTTTCGGTTCACCGGCAAGACTCGGCCAACAGAATTATGGGATTCCCTGTCCTTTGGTCTTCACGCTTGAAATGATGGAGCTGGCTAAACGTCTTATGGACCGCAAACTCCTTCATTTCATCCTGAACTGCCAGTCACATCTCCGTCAAATTGAACTTGGAATCAGCCGTGTTCGGTTTTAAGGGCGAGAGAGTTGGATTTTAGGTTTTTTATGGACTCAGAAGGTTCAAGAGAATGGTTTCGACTGACCACATCCACTTCACTTTGCTTTCACGTTCCTTCAACAGCAGATAAACGTCTCATACCTGTTACTGTGATGTGTTTAAAAACCCCGATGTGGTTTCTGCTGGGTTCTCCTGTGAGCCATTACCGGTGAACACAACTGAGCTGAGTTAATGGGTAAACCTGGTGAAAATCAGAAGAAGAAAAGAGAAAAGCTGCCGTTAACGTGTCAGCAAAACTGCATCATCGTTATGAAAGCTGAGGTCTGAGAATTTGACAAAGTACAAGTCAACATGACGGGGCCAACCAGGCAGGCTGTTGCCATGGAGACAGGTGGGAGTGGATGGGCGATGTTGAGAACACTGCACCTCCAGTTCTTACTGTATATCATGTAAAATAGAATTATAATTACAGCATTTGATTTTCACAACACTTAATTATGGTGTTTTTGTATGGTGGTTGTGTGTGTGTGTGTGTGTGTATTGAAGGGGCATTTGAAGAGTTGCCTTTATTTGAAAACTAAAAAGAAGTATACAAAACTCACTGAAATTAAATGGCCTATTTGTATAGGTAATAATTGTTGCAATTTTTAGTAAATATATTTTTGTCAAAATTCTTTTGATGCAGAAGAGAACGGCATTCAGAGAGAAAAGAGAACGGAAAATCCACATTTAACAAACCAGAAGAACAGCGCATTTTTTTTACTACTTCTATACTGTAACAAAATTATTTGTTTTTGACCTTGTCATCAACGTTTCTTTATTGCACAATTTTGCTGCTGAAACCAAATAAATTTCCCCTTAGTGGAATAAATAAAGCCATTCATTCATTCATTGATTCAATTCATTCATTCATTCATTCATTAGAGCAATCAACAGCATGTTCACGAACTGACACAGAATTTAGAAAGGGTTAATATACAAACCTAATTAAAAAACACAGCTGGGACAAATAAATCACATGACCCAAAAGCCAAACAAATGCTGGGAGACACTAGGGAAGATGGGAAAAGGAGTTTAAAACAAAACGGGGGCAGGGATTATCACCTGGAGATTCACAGTGAGCAGCCAAGCTGATGTATGGTCTGTTAGCGGCGTGTTTATCAGTGTTTACGCCTGGTCCAAAGATCTGCTGATGTGTAATGCCTCTAAATCAGTTACCACCAGCAATATGAAATTCTTCAACCTGTTATGTAACGCTAACGGTGGAATCCACAGGGCACTGGAGAAAGCAAACATCTGCCGAGACTCTTCAGTCCAGGAGCTGGAGGTGATGGTAACGTGTGATCTTCTCCACAGGGGGCTCTCCACTGAGCGAGCTGTCATGGCCTTCTTCTCTAGCCGTGGTGGCCGTCTCCTTCTCGGGCCTTTTCACGTTTGTCCTCCTCATGCTGGCGTGCCTGTGCTGCAAGAAGGAGGACGTCAGTTTCAAGGTGAGATCTCAGGCCGCATTAGTCACTTCATCCATCAGCGGCGCTCCTTCAGATTACAGGGAGATGAGGGATGAATCCCTTCACTGGTACCTCAGCGTAGATTTCACACGCGCATCAATCTCTTCACAAACTTTGTGTCATCTTGTTAAATGTGAACAATCCGGGTCTGGAACTCAAATGCTGGAAAGATATGCAAGTGAGTTGCGTGACAAAATAAAAACTGGACTTAAAACTAGTCAGTTGTGGAATCATACATGTTTGAAGACCCCTCACACCCTAAAGCCAAAGGGTTTTCTGAATTCCCGCTTTGAAAACCCAACCAGAGCTGTATTGATTTTTCTCAAGCCGTGTGTCCATTGTGAAAGTGCCTTGTTAGCACTTTGTGTTAGCTTATCATTATTTACAATCGCTTCCAGATTGACTTTAATTCATCACATTCATTAAGGTTGAGGCTGTAATAGTTGGTTGTTTGGGGAGTAAGCAGATTAAGAAATAAGGTAATTGTATGTGAAATACCAGGGTTTTAAATTACTTGAGTAAATGTACTTTACAGTACTATCTGTACTATCTGTTTACCGTTACTCGTTACATTGTGATTGTGCGCAACAAATTGGCATATTTTTCTACTGCGGTATATTTTTTACTGTGGATGAGGTGATATCGCCATCTGCAGGATGATGAAGGTACTGGGTGCTGTTTATGAGCTGTAAATCACCTGAATGTGAATTAGCAGTTGCACTTTTTTGCACATTTGAGTTTGACTGAGACTGACTTTCTGTCATTTGCTCTTCATTTATCTATTTTGTTCTGCCATTTAGAAACATTGAAGTGTTACATTTCATTTCTATACTTTCTTAGGAAATAAAACCTCATAAAAAGAATTTCTTGTTGTTCACATTTCTTGGTGGTTTTTTTTAGCTTAAATTTAAAATACTTAAAAGTAAAATACTCAAGTTATTTTAAAATGGGATACTTTACGAGTTTAACTCAAATCCTCTTGGAATTGGTGACTTGTAACTTGTAATGGAGTACTTTTTACAGTGAGGTACTTTTACTCAAGTATGGTTTTCAGTGACTCTTCACACCATGAAATGCTGCACACTAGCAGCCAAAATAAGCGTTGTTTGCTGAGCGAATGAAAGAGAACATGGATGTGCGAGAGAGTGGAGGAACAGATGCTGATAAGTTGTTATCTGATTTGCTGTTGGCACACCAGTGAGGATTAATGCCGCAGAATAAGCGGGTTGTGTATTGCAGTGCGGAAATGGCACATCATTAAATTCCTTGTGGATTCACAATGTGAAACTCGTTATACAAAAAAACGACAGTTTATTTTTTCCCGTGAAGCCAGACTGGTGTTTGCGTCTAGTTCAGAGTGGCTTTTACGTGTCTACCTTACACACGACGGTCTGTGAGGGATTGTGAATGTGATTGGTGTCCACAGTCAATTACCAGAAGCAAGAGTTTGGTGGAAATAAAGTGAACGGAATGTCTGTCATTATTCGTGGCGGCAGTGACGGAGAAAAACCAAGAAACGGTTATTTAGTTGGAGCTTTCACAAAATCTGCAGTTACTAAAAGCCATAATTTTAATCGCAAAGTATTTACGTAAAGTGGCCTTTCCGTATAGATGCATTTGGATCATCTTAGCAGCTCCTTCCATTTCTGGGTTATGGGCCTCGGAGTTAAAAATTTGGGAAGCACCAGATGGTTGGACCACCAATTACAGAACAGAACAGAACTTACAAACACTTTCCGCTGATGCATTTTTATGGGTTGTGGGAGAAAACCAGAACCTCCACAAATACCTCCAAGGTGAGAAACCTACAACTCCAGTCTCGAGCCAATGTTTCTGGAGTCTCACTACACCACCATGGTTTCTCGGATCAACGCCAGAAATGTGATTACTGTTGCTTTTGATCACGAAGAGTTCACATTATGTGAAATTCTGAGATTATGTGGTGATGCTTTTCATGTTTCATAGTGACGTGTGTCAATGATGTTGGTTCTACTTTATTTTTGGTCTTAGCCGTATCATTCTCACATTCTCTTATTCTCTCCATTTGTACATATATTAAAACATTGAATGGATTATTATTATTATTATTATTATACCGTAAAACCTCTAATAGAACACCGACTCTAAAAGAACGCCACTATGACAAAAGGGTTGAAAAATAGAACACCACCTCCAATAGAGCGCCATTCTTAACACATAAGTGATAGAATGCTTTATCAGGCACTGTGTCCTATGGGGCTTGCCATACCGACCCAGTGGATTGATTAAAATATTAATAATTATTTGTATAAGTGCCAAACACCAAGTCATTTCAAATCGCTCAAAAAGACAAATCCCTTCAATTACTCCTTACAACATAACAGGTTCATGTAAACATGCTTAAGCTTTATTTTAAAGTAAAAAAAAAATTAAGAACTGCGTGCAACACATGCAAGCTTCTCATTGGCTTTTCCAAGGAACAAGTCCATCTGACGGAGCAGCTGATTCTCTCTCTCTATCTCTTCAGTGTTTCTCAAAGTCCCCAAAGTTGCAAACCAAGAGTTGTATTTATTACTGTAACCACACTTTTGGCTTTATTTTTGGTTAAGGGAGTCAGGTAAATTGTTTGACTGGTAAATTTATCGGATATTTATTGTGACCTACATGTACTGAAAACTACACTCTCTAGAGTCTAGTTAGTAGAATGCCACCTCTAATAGAGCCCCCTCCGGACGGAAGAGTTGAAAATCCGAACACCATGGTATTCTATTAGAGGTTTTAGGGTATGTGTACATGATGTGTAAAAAACACGTTAAAATATAACACACACACTGGTCAATTTTTATCACTATTTCTTGCACAACAATGTCTATAGGACAACCACATTTTTGCAATAATCCGGTGATTTTATTTACAGTGACAATGCATTGAAATAATAATGTTTGATTTTTTAGCTTAATTAAATGTTCATTGTATGTTTTTTAAATGAAAACTTTCAGAAAATCTTCAAGGCTCGACTAACTGGTATAACGCACTGGTATAATACTCTGCTCATTTTTAACTGACACTACCTTAGCCATTTATTTTACTTTTTTCAACTTTCAAATGTAATTTGTCACATACATATTAAACATGGCGCGACAAATCGTCTAGTATTTAAACATGAGGGCTTGGGGGAAGGGATGCAGACAAGAGTAATGAGATAAGTAAGCAACAAAATACAAAAAAAATAGAGATAATGAATAAAATACCAAAACTAGCTAGTTGACGTAACGTGCCTCAAGTGACCCAGATATTAGTGTCCAGTTTAAAGTGTCCAGTAACCAGTATAGCGTGACCAAGTGTAGACAGCTATGCCAATATTGTTACAGTTAAACATTTAGTACAGTGGTTTAAGTACAGTACTTTTATTACACATGTATGAATAACACATTTACAGTAAAAATACAGCTAACAGTAACGGAAATAACAGTTCAAGAAGCTGTGACTTAAATACATTGCTTTGCGCCCTCGTGTGGAATAAAACGACATTGCAACACTCAGTGATGAGCAGCAACTTTAAAATCGCTTTGAAATTTGGCCAAGTAGAAGTTATGATTTCAATTGACTTAATATGCTTTTGGTATAGCATAAGGTTTTACTTTTTACTGCATGCACTATTTAATTTTACCTTAAAAACGTACACTGATTTATACAAAAAAAAAATAAGTTTAATGGAAGTACTTCATGGAAGTGACTGAGACTAGAAGATTGACTGCGGTCAGACATGACGTGGCAGACGTCTCAATGCTTCAGATCATATTGCATCTATTCTCCAACACAACATTACTAAGACAAAGACCATAAAAACCCAATAAAATTTTGTTCAACGACAAAATTCAACTGAACGTGTCAGAATCACATTAAAATTTCTTCATGCTTCTGTTCCTTCGCAGGAATTTCAGAACACGGGGAGCGAAGACCTTTCCACTTTGGCCTCGGCGGACCCTCAGACTGATGCTGAGGTTTACATCCTGCCCCTGACGGAGGTCTCACTACCCGTGTCCAAGCAGCCAGGCCAGTCGTGTAGGAACCTTTACTCCTCTAATCCATTTTTAAAGCCACACAAAAGACGAGATGTCTTTTTCATACGTGCTGCTCTTGAAAAAGTGATGGCTTTGGGAAGCCCTTTAATGATTAAAAAACGAGTTTAGTGGGTTGAGTTCAAAAGGTCCGTGGGATAAAATGGCTTATCTGTGTAGTAAGGCTGACTCGGGACAGGCTGGATTGGAAAATCCTGCTTAGACGTGCAGTCAGAAGAACGCTGCGTGATGCCATGCTGGCGTTTACAGTTCAGCCTCACTATTGTGCATTCACAATCAGCGCACCAATGCAAATCACATGCGCCTTCGGTAAACAAGTGTTGTGAGTGAACAGATGTTGTCTGTGAATACTGGCCTTGTGACAGGAAGGGTGAAGAACTGTTTGTGTTCTGGCGCTGGAGAAGGTCCGTGGAAGCCCAACACATCTGTCCGTTGCATAATGCACCGTGAGACTTCATGATGGATGCGCTGCAGAAGCAGAGGAAGTTGTTAATGTCCAGCAGATGACCAAACAGATCATCGTTTAGAAAGATTGAACGGCATAGACGGTAGAAAAGAAGCACAATTTGAAATCTGAAATCAGTCAAATCTGGACATTGGGGGATTTGTTTGTCTCTTTTTACACGTTTATTGTGACTTGTGTTTTCTCATCTGTCTTTTTAGACTTGTTGTTTCTAGTGATTATAGTGAAAGTTCCTGTATTAATATTTAATTCTCATATTAACATGTATTTTTTCCTCGCTATGTTGAAAAGTAGTTTCGGCGTGACTTTTCCATAAAGCATGTCGTGAGACTTTAGCTCTCATTTAATTTTAAATTGTATTAAAAACAACAGGACAAACTACTTCATGGTTATAAAAATGTAGTTTACATTTGTTTGTTAGTAAAACTTGGTGCAACAAAAACACAAAGAAAAGGAGTAAAATAAAATGGGAAATATTCTGTGTAATTTTGATATAAAAGAATCCGTACCTAAATCTGACCGTTCTCAATCTTAAATTAAACACTTAAACACTTCAACTTAAATGAAACTTAAGTTCTAAAAGCAGCGGGGAAAAAACGCTTTTAGTTTATTAGTGAAAATTTTGTTTGAGTTTTAAGCCTTTAATTTATTTTGGGAAGGCTTCAAATTTTAAACTAAAAAGTGCTTGATATTAAATATACTGATATTTGATTCACCATAAATCATACTTTTTTAATATTTGATTTAATATACTGTAATTAAAATCACTTTTCCGATCGGTGATAGTTCTGCAGTCAGACGCTTTACCTGCATCTTCCTCAGCGCAGTGTCTCCGTGACTCACTCACTCGCCCGCATCTGGGGAGGGCGGAGACTTTGACAGGATGCTGGCCAGGGATTGGATAATAGTTTCAGAAGCTAGCCTATTGCTGCCGCCCCGTTCGTTGTCCGTAGTTACGGCCCTGTGATTGGTCCAGGTGTTGCGGAGCGAGTGGGTAGCGCAGAAAGGCTCGTGATGCTGAGAAGGGCTCCGTCACTGCTGAGCTGCTTTTCTTCCCACCACATCCTCTTCTTCATCTTCATCCTCCCACAAGTTTATATTAATGCAAATGGGTAGAAATAAACATAATAACGAGTGCCAAGAGAGAAAAAAACCCCACGCGCTTGAATGTCTTCGACACATGTTTGCATGGTATCACTCCCTGTCTTTTATGTTTTTTTCCAATTATTGACAAATTTCAACATCTGTTGGAAGTTCAATGTGTGAAATGAGATCTAGAGCTTTACAATCTTGAGTTTTAATGATTCCTAAGTTCTCAAAAAACAGAACAAAAAGACATCTCAATAGAAATAACATATATTTGTCTTTTATAAGAGATGTCTTCAGAAAACTTTATCTTATAACCTTGAAGTTCTCCTAAAAAATGTTTTGTAAATTTGTCTCAAAAGCGTCACACTTGCACATTTGTTGCAAAAATGTAACATAAGGGTTTAAAACATGAAATAACTATTGAAAACACTTTGAAAGTGTATATTTCTTTGTTGCGAAAATGTAACAATAACCGTTTAAAACATAAAAAATACTGATATGATACTGCAGATGCCCCTCCCCCAAAACAATTAAACCAAATTAAAGAAACCATACCAAACAAACAAACAAACATAAAGTCCGAAAAAGAACAGTTTAAACAGGAGCTAAAATGAACAGAAAATGAATTGCTTCAGTTACCATTTCCCCTTAAATGTATTGTAAACCTACCATTACATTTATTGTAGACACTAACTATTTCAAACTGATTGGTCAAATCAGCATCAACTCAATATGCAATACGCAAACATTATTTATTAACATGCTTTCCAAGATATCTAGCTTTCCTGAATAGTCTTTTAGCGAGGCGGCGGTCCGCAGTGGGAATGCCAGGAGTGGGATGGGAATGCACTAGTCACAGATTCCACACAAATCAAATAAAAGCCCAGTTGAAGTCTGCAGATAGTAGATAGTTGTGTATGAGGAACGGGTGGTGGGGTGGTGGGGGGCTTCTGGTTGCGTGACAATCCCTGCTCAGAGGAGAGGAGAATGGGCCTTGTGTCTGGGCTGGTACTAGGGTACCAGGCACTGCTGCCCTCACGGACAAAAGCCACGATTTAACAGCGTGAGAGGCTGGAATGAGAAGCTTCTGGAACGCCGAGGAGGAGAACAGTTTAGTGCATTAACACACACACACACACACACACACACACACACAGACCTGGTGGTGGAGCGTTGATGACAGAGGGCTTTTTACTGCTCACAGTGTCTCACTTGTCTGTGGTTGTCCTCCCATAGTCTTGTGGAGATACGAGCGTGGGGAAGGGCGAAGATGGGATGGTTATTATGGGCTCCAGGCATCGCTGGCGTGAGCAGAAGTGTCGGAAAGAAGCTGGGACTTGTCGTTGCTCTCACACAGCTTCACGCTGGGGGCATTATGGGAACGCTGTGGAATGGGGAGAAGATGTGCGGTCTTGAGGAGAAGGAAGGAGGGCAGCGCTGCTATTTCAGCTGTCCGAGGGCTTGGAGGGTTAAACCCCCTGAGGAACCAGGACCTTCTAAAATCTCCATCGTCCGGTTCCTCTCCAGCTGCTGTGCATCTGTCTTACCACCATCAGACGTTTGGAAGCTCTTGTCTGTTGGGGAAAGGTTCTGGCTGAGGTAATTCCCTGTCAGCGGGTCTGAACTCGGATGGTTTGTGCATTTAACACCCACACAAACCCAACCAGATTCTGAGAACGTTTTTTTTTTTTTTCGCCATTACTGAACGTTTTTTTTTTTCTCTCTGTGTTCTTTCAGTCCAGCTGCTGAAATCAAACAACCTCGGACGTCGTAGTCTCTTTTACATCAAGGAAATCGGGCAGGGCTGGTTTGGCAAGGTGAGGACACGGCGAATCGATTCAGAGTGTTTGTTCAGAGCTTCATCGTTATTTCTGCTTTTTTTTGACGTGGCTTCAGGTGCTGGTAGGTGAGGTGAACGCCGGACTGGGTAACACACAGGTGGTGGTGAAGGAACTCAAAGCCAATGCCAGCGCACACGAGCAGAAGCGCTTCCTGGAGGAGGCCAAGCCGTATCGGTACATGTGGCTTTACACTTTTGCCCTTTTCTTCCTCAAACCTGCTTTTTCTTCGGGGCTAATGTATTTCCAGGATTCTCCAGCATCCTGCTCTACTGCAGTGTCTGGCCCAATGTTCAGAACTCACTCCATATCTGCTGGTTATGGAGCACTGCTCGATGGTAAGAACCACATTCATTCATCCAAATTATGACTATATACTTATTTAAATCTATTTACAGTGGTACCCAGACTTACAAATGTCCTTTCTAACGAAAAACCAGAGTGACAAAATGCGTCGGCGCAAAAATTTCGTCCCGAGTTGCGAAAAAAGAATTGCTGTACGAAACGACTTTTTTCTTAAGCCATCATACAGAGATGAGACTGCCCAGAGGTGTAAAAAACTGTTGTTTTAATCTTCACACACTTCAAATGAGCAAAAAAACAATAAAACACTTCATAATTTCAAATATCTTTCTTCCAAAACATAAAATAAGCTTGTATTCTCTCAGAATAAAGGACTCAGGGTTCGAAGCAAACACTGCTCTTAGCTTAAGAGAAAACTTAGGCACATAAAGCACATCTTCGTTCTAGAAAAAATTACGGAAATCTCAGGGAAACCTACGCATTACGTAATTCAAAGATGGCAATAATGTTGACGGCTGCATCATTATATACTGTATCGTTATAAACAATAAAACAACTAACTGCTATGTAAAACTAAACAACTGCTTGGTAACATGTCTTAATACATTTATTAACAATAGTATGTAATTTGTACAAAATGTTTGTCCGAATTCATAAACTCATGGGACGGATTAGACGAATTACATGTAAAATGCGACTCCGCTAACAAAATTCCCGCCCAACGAAACTGTTCTCGGCACAGATGCATTTCGTAAATACTGGTACCATTGTATTTGGATAATTTATGTTTTTCATCCTTTTCCAGTCCATTTGAACTGGTATTAACAAATCAGTGCAGATCAACAACCCCCTCTAGTGTTCACTTAAGGAACTGTCGCCTTCACATCTTTAGAATACAGTACTAGAAATGCTAGAATACTAGAAAAGACTCACGCATGCTCTCAGAACATATTTTAGAAGACCAACCTAAGCTTCTGGTATTTCACAGGGAGATGTTAAAGGATATCTCCGCAGCTGCAGGGCGGCAGAGTCGGTGCTGCCGGAGCCTTTGACCCTTCAGCGGATGGCGTGTGAGATTGCGTCCGGCCTGCTCTACCTTCATAAACACAATTACATCCACAGGTGAGAGGTCTGCCGAGCCGTGGTCATTTCCTTCCCTTCAGGTCACTGGAGACTTGAGCTTTGGTCTCTCCTGGCAACAATATCCTGGTGCTGCCTGAGTGCGTCTCACAGACTCCAGCATCAGTGATTTTGTTGCTAGGGGAAACACCTAGAACTCACACCAGGAATTATTTGTAGAGTAATTCAGTGAAAAATTATTCAACACTTTTGGACTTTTGTGTTACTCGGAGTAAACGGAACAACGTTGCTGCTTTTCCTCCTGCTTGCAGTGACTTGGCCCTCAGGAACTGCCTGTTAACCTCCGAGCTGGCAGTGAAAATCGGTGACTATGGCCTTAGCCACAGCAAATACAAGGCGAGTTGAAAAAATGCACTTGATCTAGTCAATAACACTCACCTAAATACTTGTTTAACATTAGTACATTGTTTCTGTTTCTCAGGACGATTACTACGTGACAGCAGACCTGATCTGGGTTCCTCTACGGTGGATTGCTCCAGAACTTATTGATGAAGTCCATGGCAATCTTTTAATGGTGGACCAAACCAAGGCCAGCAATGTTTGGTGAGAAACGCCTGTGGTGTCAGATAGAGCGCAAATTTAGCAGATCAAAATAACAGATGGAGCACAAATCTTTTAAGCATTAGCCTGATAATGAATGAAAAATATCAGGTTATTCATTTTTAGAAATTTTGCTACACGGAAAAATGAATTACGTTTAATACAATTCTTGTAGCAATTAGCACGAAACCTTTGTTCTGCCAAGGTTGTAATAAAGTTTTTATTTTCTTTATTTATTATTATTTTAAATTTAAATTTGAATATTTTCACAAGTGCGTTTTACTAAAATACAACCGCCCTCCAACTAAAATACAACTAATATTTTACAGTAAAAATACAAATTAAAAAAGTGTAAAAAAAAAACAACAAAAAAAAAATTGTTATTTTCTGGTATTAAATCTTATATCAATAACTTCCATGTACCAACAATGCCAAGTGTGGACTTCTGCTCTGGCAGGTCACTGGGTGTGACGATCTGGGAACTCCTCGAGCTTGGAAACCAACCTTATCGCCACTATTCTGATAAACAAGTTTTAACATACGCCGTCAAGGAAGAACAGCTCAAACTGCCAAAGCCTCTGCTCAAAGTGCCTCTGTCTGATCGCTGGTGAGTCAAATGACCATCCCAGTCATCCAATGACACCCATTCTCATGCCAACTAGAAACGCCAGTCAACACATAAAACCATACGTAATTGTATTTTATGGTTTCTTCAGGTCAATTTTGGTGAAGGCTCACTGGTTAATCCTGGCCGTTGCTTAATTTGGCCTAATTCTAAAGAAACAAATTCTATTACATGAAGGACTAATATTGTCCACTTACTTTGGACAAAAATCTGTTTAGATGGGCCAAAGAACGTGAGATAATTGTGCGAGTAAGAAAAAAACCACACGTTGCCCGAGTCCCACTGTAATGTCTGTGACGTAGGGAATTGTTGCAAATTACGATAATTGTTGAAAAACTGGAAATATGTCTACAGTATAGGCAAAACGGATAGGTGCGTTGAGCATCTTTTATATTCAAATATTTGTACATTAATTTATTATTCAACAAAATTTGATTGTAGAATTGTGTGAGGTTGTAAGTTCGCCATACATGTATCCGTTATGTATTTTAATGCTAGTAATAGTACGTTGGTGATATTACGTCAATTTTATTACTAGCATGCATCCGCTGAAATGTTGTTTCCATTGAAATGTTCGACTTAAAGTTGTTGTTTGAATGCAGGTATGAGGTGATGCAGTTCTGCTGGCTGCAGCCCGAGCAGAGGCCTGTGGTGGAGGAAGTCCATCTTCTGTTAAACTACCTGTGCGCCAAGGGGGCGACAGAAGCAGAGGAGGACTTTGAGAAGCGCTGGGACTCTCTAAAACCTAGTCTGGACTGCAACAGCACTCTGAGAACACCTGTAGCAGAAGTAGTCTCGTCCGCCTGCTCTTCATTTCCCCTACTAGAACAATTCTCTATTGCAGATAACTTTCAGTCTGAGAATGGAGATGACATACTGACTGTAACGGAGACAAGCCAGGGGCTCAACTTTGAATATAAATGGGAACAAGCCAGAGCGGAGCAGCCCTACTGCTCTTCTTCAGCAAGTGGACCTTTGGGAAAGAGTAATCCCCTTTACCAAGATGTATATTATCCTCTTAATAATTCAGGTAGCTGTAAAAGTGAGAGCCTTCCCCTTGGAGTCTCCCCATCCTACTATGAGTCAGACCATCCTGGGGTTGTTCCAGTCCTAAGTGCTCATAGTCCCTCAATAAGTAGTGAGTATTACATCCGTATTGAGGAGCCAGTAGAGTGTAACATTCAAATAGAAGATACTAATCTAGATGAAAGTCCTGAGGTTGGGAAAACTACCTTGTCCAGTAGAAGCCCCATTAATGCTCAGTCGAGTACTTACTGGTCAGCAGCAAAAGAGCCAATCAGTTATGATTATGATTCGGACTGTTGTCTAACCATGGAACCACTTCAAAGAAGGGTTGAAGACTCTGTCTCAACAGACCAATCAGAAGAGGTGTTCCCTTCCAGTCATGGGCACAGCTTACAGGAGTCAGAGCTAGATTTCCTGCAAAGTCATGGTTCAGAGTGCAACCAGAATAAGCGGCGGTCAGAGGATCTTTGCCACCAGTCAGAGGTGGGAAGAGAAAGCCCATTTACCACTGCTGTCTCCCTTAGCAGTCCCAGCTTGGCACGGTGTGACCCCTACCTTGAGTCAAACCAAAGAAAAGTGGAGAAGAACATTGGCAGTGAGACTTACTATGACATGATGGGCTCTTCACAAAATAATGCTGTTAGACCCCCTTACCGGAACACTGAAGTTGCAACCGATGATGGCCTTGTTTTAAGCAGAGTCGATTCGGAAGAAGAGAGTGACCTGCTTTGTCACAATCTTGTGAATAACTGGAACTCCAACCATTCAGCAAACAACAACAGTTCAAGCAATCACACCAATGGCGTTGGCTTTTGTGATGCATACCTTGATGTACGCCACCCTACGCCATCATCACACATTGGAAATTGGAAAATAAGAGCATCAGATGACGAAAGCTCTACATTAAAGTCTGCAGAGTCTCTCAAGGGCCATACATACATGGAAGCCCCCATTCATACTACCCCCATTAGTGATAAACCTCACATTGAAGCTGGGTTTGGTGGATACATCAATTTATGCCCCCAAAGTAATCTAGCAACCACATCAGAAGGTCCGCAAAGGGAGACGCAACACAATATTTCTCAAAAACCAATTGAATGCAGTGCCCCCAATGTTTTTGTAAGAAGCTGGAGTTCAATGAATTCATCTATGCCTACTGAAATTTTAAAGGCTGGTGAAAAGCTATTACGTGACACAAGGATATCCACTTTCCAAAACCATGAACCTGCATTTGATGCTCCTGCTAAAGTGTGTGTCACGATGGTACCATGCCCAAAACGTTTTCTAGGATGTGACGATATGACACATTGCAGGATGGTGGACCACAGCACCAGTGTTAGTTTGTTGGGAATCAATGGCTGCAATGATGAGGTTGTTACCAACATCCATTCTGGAATATTTGCAAATTACCCATTGAAATATACAGAGATAAGCAGCATTGAGAGGATTCATCGACCATTGTTGGAGGAGATTGGGTCCAGCCACCACAAGGAACCAATTAACCTTGCGTCTAGCAGCAGTCCCACTGAGGCCTTTAGCTTGGATGGATATAGTATGTCCATTCATCCCAAATCCCTGGACAGTGGGTATGATACAGAGAACAATGAGTCGCCAGAATTTATCCTGAAGGATCCAGAGGACAATCCTGAACTTAGCATCAGTGTTGGATCAGATGAGATTGACATGTTTCTTCAGATGGACATAGATGAAGATGTTAATGAAATAAATTTGCATCATTGCAACCCTCAGCAACAGAAAGTCTGTCACAATGAAGGAAATCCATACAGAGATTCTGCTTACTTTTCAGACTTTGACATGGAAAACGAAAAAAGTCCAAGTGTAGATGACACCAACTTCTTTCAAGGCAACGGTACGGTCTTTGACATTGAATCAAAACATTTAACAAATGTAGCTGATAAAGTTGAGCATACTATGCATAGTTCACGGTTTGAAGTGGACAGGCATGAGGGTGATAGTACCATGCCATCTTTACAGATTGATCTTAAAACCCTCTCTGGTCGTGGTCAATCTCCCAACTCCTCTCCAATTATTTCCATGCTTTCACCATTTCCACCAGAAATGGGGGGATGCTTAACTAAAGAGTCAACTCCAGACGATGGAATTGGCTTGGAATCTGATCACTCTGGAGATGAACCAGTTTCTGAGTGTTATTCTTCCACGGTCTCTGAAGGCTCTAGCTCAACACAGGAGGCTTCATGTATTGTGGACCAAGCAAATTGCGACACAAGACATTATTCCTCAGCAGAGTCGATTGGCTCAGACTCTACCATTGTAGAGTTTAGTGGGGAGCTAACTCAAGAAGAAGAGCAAGAGGTCTCTAACAAAATAGACAATTCAGACATTCTTAAGGAAGGAAACGAAGAAAACAACGTCAATGAGAGACCAATGGAAGCAACTTCAAAGCCAAAGCGTGACGAATCCTTGGAAAATATTCTCCCTCCCTTGCCAGATAATCTAGATGTTAGAGCTCCACTAGGAAATACAGAAGAGGCAGATGAGGAAGATTCAGATGATAGTGATGAGTCTGATGAAGAACTTCGTAGCTATAATATACAGCAGAGTGATGAAAGTGATGAGGAGCTCCCAGTGGTGCCAGTTGTTGTGAGTGACCGAAGTAATGCAAGGCATCTACGCAGCCTCCTCAAAATACCCTCCATTCTAGCCCAGACCTTTTCTGAAGAGATGGAGAGCAAGAAAAAAGCCGTGTCGTTCTTTGATGATGTCACCGTTTTTCTCTTTGACCAGGTTTGTTGACATTCAAACAATTCGTTTTAAGAATATGATTTTTTTTTACTTTTGTTCGTAACGTTACAACAGTACAGGGATGCCTCTGTTCCAATATTTGTTCCAGCATGTGTCATCGGTCGAGGCGAGAATTTGCAGGTTATTTCTACAAATGTGGTTAATCTGTAGTTTCATCACACAGTCCAAACTGGATTTTAATTGGAAAATTCGCCAATTGGTGTGAGTATATAAATGTGTGTCCTGCTCTGTGATTGGCTGGTCATCATGGCAGGAGTTGCTGAGATTAGCTCGCCATGACTCAGATACGGGAAAAAGCAGAAGAAAGTGGTATGGATTGATATTGAGAATACTGACGTTGAATTAGACAGTGTCTCCTTAACATTTGAAGCACATTTTAATGGTTCCTTCCGTGCTTCTCATTGGTCCATTTGTGTCGGAGATTTTGACGTCATACGTGTTTTTTTGCCCTTACTTCACATGCTATTATAGAAAACTGGTTGTGAACAGAGTCATCGGTGTATTTAATCGTCTTTCCTCAAACCAACCATGCTGTGTGCTTATTCAGGAGAGTCCCACCGGTGAGCTTGGGGACTATGCTTTCCCCGCGGATGGAGAAACAAATGGCCAGCTATCAGAGCATTTGGTGCCACCGGTTTCTGAAGATCCACCAGGCACAAATGTCTCGGAAGAAAGTATGTTTCCCCCAAACTACTGCTAGTCTTCCACACTGAGTAATTACCCTCACTGGTGTTTTTCCCGTCCCAAGCAGGTGGGGCATTTCAGTGGCAGGACAGTTTTCCACTGATGCTGAGCCCCTCGACATCGGAGCCCAGCTCTGATGAGATCCCAACACCACCCAACTCTCCCATGAAGTCTCCGGACGTAAAACCAGCCACACCGATCTCTCGATTTAGCATCTCTCGTTTCTCCATCACACAGGTGTCTGACTCTGACATGGACTACATGGAAGGTCAGATCTGACATGTGCCACTTGGTGAACATACTCCAGCTTAAAGTAACGCGAGATTTTTTTTCAGCGACATTGTTTAACGTTAGTGCAAATACACGAGCCAAATATGAGTTACTAGCTTTGCACGCAGTTAACAATAAGAATGAAGCTCTGGAGACTACTTTACAAGAATAAGTGTGTTTAGAGCTTCGTTCAGATGGATGAAGTTAGATTATCTTGCTAAATATACGGTTCCCAAGAGCCTGATACGCTTCTTGAACACAGTGCCTCATCGTAGTGAATTCTCCCTTCCCTTGTGTTGCTTCAATGGTGATTGAGATGAGCGAAGGAAAAAAAAAAAAAAACGCAAATCATAAAAAGCAGTGTTCTTGTTTTTCAAAGATAGTTATATGAACAGGATTTGCCATTGCTGAGATCAGACGCAGATCTCATCTCGGTTTCATAAGCTCCATTTGAAAAGATGTGAAGCTCTTGCCATGTAAAGGAACCCTACTATGGAGAGAGTCCCAATCAACACTTAAGTTATGGTGACATATGAGCTCAGTGCTTTTAAATGGGACAACAGGAAACCAACCAGCCAACATTAAACATCGAATAAACCAAAAGGAACCAATCAGAGACTTTAAACCTCACATGGGTAATTTTCCAAATTCGCTAGTTTGTGTTGATGACTCCCGGCACCAATATCTACTAAACCCACCAAACCAAGAGTTATTTAGGTACCAATGGATAAAACCGGGTACAAAATTACGGGTACGACAAACCAAGCTAAACATGCTTCTGCCAATCTTCACATCAAATACGACTTAATTTGAACCCAAAATTCGAGACGTTTGAGCAACGTTGAGCGATTGAACGAACCACCTCGATTGCAATTGCACATCATGTCAGCAACCCACGGAATCTAAACGATGCTTCAGAAGCTCCACTTTCCTTCTATTTGACCCTTCATACCGACAGAGTATTTCGTTTTAAGCGAGAAGCTGTTCAAACGTAACGTACATTGGCCTTGATCCGCTGTAGCAGCGTCTCCTTTTTACCCCGGTGAAAAACAGCAGCACTTCAGCTGAACGGTTGTTTGCCAGAGAGCGTTGAATTGAAAGGTTCAGAGAAGCGTGTTGTTCCTGCCGTCCTCACGACTCATGCGTGCTGTATTATTCTCAAAATAAACCCCACTCCAGTTTGTCCTTGTGCCTGTGACCGCTGTGAAAGATCCGTGATGCTTTTGGACTTTTCTGACGTCAGCAGACTTGAAACTATTCCCGGGGAATCGAACCAACAACAGTGGCGTCAGCACCAGAAAATCATTTTATAAAACTTATAAAATGTGTCCCTCGTTAAAAATGATTTCAATCAACTCATGGTAAAATGAATAATAAAAAATAGATAACGGAAAAAATAAAAGATAAAATAACTAGATAAAACTAGCCAAAATGAGAGTACACATTTCCTACGTAGTAGTGTCTGATTTACACGAAACATGAATTTTTCTCAACATTAATACATTAAAATAAAAACAGCAACATAAGTTTATTCCATAAAGCATTGGATAGCAATTCTTATAATCTGGGATTGACTTGTAGACCTGACCACAGAGAAACCGTGAGGGCGGTTGCAGAATCAGTGATGAAACATTTATGTCTATAATCTCTGAAATCTGAATCAATGGCAGTAAACTCATCAATAATTACCTTTTATTTCATTCACGCACACTTGCATTTCTCCATAAATAAGGTACAGAAATGGCCAACACAAACATGAAAAAAAAAAAAAGTCCAAAGCAGGAGAAAGAAAATCACGTGGTTTGTCCCGCGTTACACGTACAGTCTTACTCTACCGTTTATAACCGTAACAAAGCGGAGTGTTATACAGTGTAACGTCAATCAGTACAGTGATTTCTGTCAGGATTACTCTACTGGAAAAGCAGAAAAACACATCATATATACAGAACCAGCAATTGCATCATTTCCTTACGGTTCAGCGAAAGTGAAGGTTATTCAACAGCGTTGCTCAGTGAGAACACAATATCTCAGTAGCTGACAGACATAGAAAGAAACAAACAAAACAAAACCTCACAAAATCATCCACAACCACTAAATTCCAGTGATAACGAAAAAACAAAACCAAACAAAAAAA
>CM051506.1:12547210-12587313 GCA_028031935.1 Paedocypris micromegethes
AAAAACACAAGTGACAAGTAAACTTTAATCAATTTAAGACCTAATCCCTCAGCTAACATTGATCACGTGACTAATCTTTTTTCTCCTGAATAATTGCGCCGAGCACACAACTGCAAGAAAAGGCAAAGTTCTGCATGGGCGCAGTGTTCACGTCGCAGTGAATATTGCATTGAATAACTAACGTACAATTGTCTAGTCGGGTTGATGTCACTAGAACGGCAGGAAGGCGGTCTGCGTTTCAGTTTAATCCTAATCTCTCCGGGAAAAAAAACCAGAACAAAAAAAAAGCGCTTCATCTAAGTCACAGAAAGCACTAGTACAAATAAAACCAAATCGCGTTACACGTTCACATTCATTCCTTGTAAAAGACCCTTAAATGAATCAAAGAGGGTCCCGCAACCCACAACTACCACCCAGATTTGGAACCAGCTAAGAGCACTAAGCAGCCGCTTCCATTTCCTGCCCCGCTGGCTGGTGCAGTGACACAGAGCGAACAGCAGAGGGCGGTAAAGCGCACTAGTAGTAGAGCGGAGCGGTTCGGTCGTCCATCATGCTTTGCCTGAAGTACATCTCCAAGGAGCGGTCACTAGATGAGAAGGGGTGAAGAACAAACACGGTCAGTACCACCGGACACGACACGCCATCGGCCCACTGCTCACTAGCTACTAAACAAAACGCGTGTTCCCATTGGAATTACGGAAAGGCATTCGCGGATTCTTCTGACACACGTGAACGAGAGTCAATGGCGTTTGGAGACATGCAAATGGTTCCAGAGATGAGACGCATGCAGAAGTTAGAGCTCAGGTTACCTCCTGCGCCAACACCGCTTCCGGGCGACCTGCGTCCTCTCTGGCTGCCTCGGAATTACTCACACGCTTAACAGGGCCAACCAGAGAGGAGGCCACGTGACACCACAGAGCAGCCAATGAGAAGCAAGCAACGGAAAGGAAGGAGGTGATTGGTTGGCCAAGCAGCGATGGAGGCTGGTGACTTACGGGGGTCCTGCGGGACACGGCAGGTAAGGTAAAGAGCGTCCCGGGGTTTGAGCTTGAGGGCCGGGACAAGCATGCCTACGTTTCCAAGTGTTAGTGTGGCGTTAGATGCTCCGTGACATGGCGTTTGGGCTTTTCACACTGGTTAGAGACTCAAGATGGATGAGGTTTCGCTCTGATGCTCATGAGTAAAGGATGAGGGTCAAAACATAGTGCGGGATGAAAGGTCTGGCCAGGTTTGTAGAAGAAAACACTCCTGAGAAGCACGTCAAACCAGTCACGTGCTTGGGAAATACACTTGTCGGATTCTTTAGTCTTGGAAGAAGGGGAAAGGGAAGATAAGAAGCCAGCAGGCGAGCACACGCGCACACACACACACACACACACACACACACACACACACACACAACATGGAGATACACATGAACAAACACCTATGCTGGAACAGAAGTGTGTGCTCTTCAGATTCATGGCCTGCTGGACAGGAAGGACGACCCAGGAGGATGATGGGAAGTGTGTATCGAGCTAAATCCAAGTAATAAACCTTCATTTGAACACGTGTTTTATTAATATATAGAGATTTATTCTTTTTAGCAAAAAGTCACCATACATTCAAGGTCAATGATCAAGACGTTCCTCCTCGGCATGCATAATGTGATCCGTACACTCATTCCTTGCGCATTGTCCCCACGTTTGTCTATTTTTAAATAAAAATAAGGCGATAAAACCGAAAAAAAAAAAAGTGAGGACTACACGGTCAATACGCAGCCAGAATCCTTGCATCTCCTTTATAAACATGTTTTATTAGAAAGCCGTGAATCCATTCATATTCACATATAAAAACGACTTTTAGAATTCAATTTCAATATTTTGTACATCATTTGTGCATTGGAATCCAGAATAGGCATTTCAATACAGTTCCGAGAGCAGGAAATGCGTTTTTAATGGGACGACTCGCGCTCGGCACTTTTCTTTCATGCATGTACCGTATTGTTTGGACTATAAGGCGCATTTCAAAACCTTAAAAAATTACTTTTAATCAGAAAAAAAAATTGTTTAAAAAATATAACGAAATAGACGTTTATGAATGATGCACCTTGTTTTCCGGTGCACTTATAGTCCGAAGAATACGGTATGTGGAAGGCTGGTGAAACCTTTACTCGAAAGTCTCGGCGAGATTTCCCTCGGAATGGTTCTGTTATCGTGGACGGAGGGAAATCTACGCTCGTGCTGAGAAGCAGGAGGAACTCACAATGATTGCTCTGGAAAACCACAGAGGAAGTACACTCTGCACAGCGGAACAACAAAGAAGAGTAATAATCCAAAATAAAAGTCCTCATTGCACACGACATCTCAGAAAAGACATAGAGCTTTGTCATTCGCAGAGCGGATCCAAAATAGCAAGTTTGCGTCACTTGTGGCACTTTTACATGAGGATGTCATTTCAAAAATAAATCCATTAAAAATACAATTACCACAGCGAAAACCGTGTGCTCATGCATGAAAGAGGAGAAGTGGTAAGCAGTCTCTTTGGAGTCCACAGCATCACTACAGGCGAGATGAGCTCCGGTCGTTCTTCTCAGAGATCCCCCCCGACCCACCACACCCGACCGCCACTATCGCCCCGGCAAGACGCAGGGAGGAAGAGAGCACAGAAAGGAGGGATGAGACTGGCCTCTTCCATTGGAGGAGGAGTGAGTGGAGGCAGAGCTTAAGAGGGGGAGGGGCTAAGGGAAGTAGGGGGCGTGTCTCACTGTCTCTCTGTGTTCACACTGTCGAAATCAATTTGCCATCGGAACTGCGGAACAAAGAGAGAAGGAAGCTTGCCAGGTCGGACACATTCAGAGAGAAATGAAGAAAAAGACAAGACAGCCACAAACGGGCATTTCAGGAGTCAACTGATCCCTCAACCTTCTGCAGCTCAGACGTCACAGCCAATGTGAAATGCAACAGGTCCGTTTCATTACTACAAATGACCACTTTGGATTTCTTTTACACTATTAGAGTTGAATGACTCAAAAATAAACAAATACAGATAATGATTGCTTAAGAAGGGTCTAAAAATGCTGGCAATGTCGCTCAAATAACATGTAATTACATTGATGAAATGTTTAATATAGCATATTTATATTCATATCATGATATACCAATTACTGCACATCAACTGTCCAACCTAATAGACTATAGTAGATAAAATAAGACTTTTAATTAAAATCTAATAATATACTATATTATTATAATAAAGCAATGGGACTGTATATGCAGAAGAAGAAGTATAAAAGTATGATCTATATTATTATTTGGCTTCATAAAAATATAACTGATTTAATTTAGATACAAATCATTTTATTGACGATTACTTA
This sequence comes from Paedocypris micromegethes, assembly GCA_028031935.1. NCBI lineage: Eukaryota > Metazoa > Chordata > Actinopteri > Cypriniformes > Paedocypris > Paedocypris micromegethes. The sequence continues at coordinate 12,550,566 of CM051506.1, forward strand.
CATTTTAATGTCAACAATATTTTTAAACGATAAAACAAATTATAATTTATTTAAAATTAGTATTATTTTTACTTTAGTTAATGGTTTCCTCCCTATATTTTCCCTATTTGTGGATTCACTGCAGTATTTTATGATAGAGTAAATGCTTAATTTCATATACTTCGCTAATTTATTACTAATCACTATCACTAATTTACTAATTCTGCATAGCGACTTTGAGTTTTTCTCGGACTGAGTTTATGTTAAGTGAATTTATACAGCACATTTTTAATTTAGTAAACACTACCAGCAAAAAATTAAGTTGGTCCCTCAATGTGTTCTAGAACAAAAGACAAATTATTGGACATATAATGAGCGATTCTGATCCCGCCATCCATCCATCCACACACACACACACACACACACACACACACACACACACACAGAAAGATGGACTCGTCCACACGGTGGAACACGACAAGACTTTTCAGACACTCCTAAGAAACACAACCTGTCCAACCGTGTACAGTGGACACTAACTAAAGCGCTGGGCTCTTAAAGGTCAGCACTGCACTGCACACTTACAGTAGCATAAGCAAGCCAGAGTTAAGGGGACGCAGCACTGACACAAGTCTACGGCTAACGGAACACAATAAACAGAACTTCACTATCTCTAAACGGCTTATCTGTTCATCAGGAGATCTTACCTCGTGGCAAACTGATTGTCATAATCCTCTAGTGCTGGCTGCAATTAGTAAAGACAAGATTTCAGGAGAGGCTGAGCATCTCATTCCCAGTTTGATTAGAAATTGTCCCGAAATAAAAGTAGTAAACGGAAAGTTCATTCCATGAAACCCTTATTCACTTTCAAATAAAGTCAAATCGCATTACAGGCTTGTGTATGAGAAGATCACGACATTAAAACACAAGGCCGACCAGAAGTCTCCGTGATTAAACTCAATAAGTGGCAGAAAATGTGTGTATAGTCATTTGAAGTTATGTGCAATTATTAACAATAATAACTTTTCCGTTTTGTATTTTTATTTCAGAAAAAGCCATTCATACATACAATTGCTAATAGCTAAAATAATTTTATGTGTACATATATGCAGTGGTACCCTGATATGATTTTCCGAATTATTCCGTGCAGAGAGCCGCTTCGTTTGGCAAAACTTTTGCTGACTGAGCCACTTTTGTCATGTAATCCATCTAATCAGTGCCATGAAAATTCAGACAAAAATGTTTATAAATGATCACATTTTGGTAATAAATTAATAAAAAACACGTAACATAGCAGTTGTTTAGTTTTCCCTTTGGCAGGGTTTATAAAGGTACAGTATATAATGATACAGCGGGCCATCTCACAACTTGAACTGACGTCAACCCAAATCCCTTTTTTACATTTAAACAAACACGATTTTTTACATTTGCGTAGTGATGCATTTTGTTACTTGTGATTTTCGTTATCTAGGACACTTAAGTCGGGGTACCACAGTATATAATTTTCAATTTATGTGAGCGTATGTATGTTTATATATGTGCGTGTACACACACACACACACACACACACTATTTTAAATAATTTTACTTTTCACTTGTCCGTCACTTAACAGTCTGAGGCAACTGTTATAAAAGAAAAAAACACGGAGAGAATTATGAATCACATGCGGGTGAATAAAAGTCCATTTTCAAAGAACTTTCCATTTAATAGAAGACGCATGCAGAGAAACCGAGATTATTAGTTAGATTATGAGAAGGAACCAATTTCATGCATACGACAACTTGACGTGCTGTGGTGTGTGTGTGTGTGTGTGTGTGTGTGTGTGTGTGTACCTGTGCAAAGCCTGCCATGCTGTAGGGTCGAGGTCGAGACTGTGTTAGACTCTGAGCCAGAAGTCGGGCGGTCAAGCCGTAGTCGGGCATGGGCAAGGACATGTCTTCTCTCTCCAGCAGGTTTCCAGTGCTGCTGCTCTTCCCGTGGTGGAGACTTCAAGATAAACATCAGGAAAAGACTCATTTAAACACAAAGAAGGATTCACTAAAGTAGAAAGATTTTCAGAGTTCTAGACTACAGAGTAAGAACTACAGACAGAATCATGGTCTTAATCTGCAAGCACACTTACTTTACTCTTAATTTCTCACTTTCAGTGTCTGGCAACACCCGCGTGTATGAAAAAGGAAACCAGCCTCTCCTTAAAAAAAAAAAAAAAACGTTTGTTAAGACTCATTAAAACCTTATTTCAGATGTTAAATATCCTAATAATCTACGCATGCAAAACCAAATCTTCCAAGCATCTCACATCTTGTTCTTCTCGTTCTCCCCGTAGTGCCAACCGTCCCGGGCCTCGGGCACCAGCAGGGTGATGATGTCGCCCTCGGTGAAGCTCAGCAGGGTGCTGTTGTCCCCGGCGGCGTGGGAGAAAATGGCCTGCACACGGGAGCGTCCGTTCTTCTCCAGACCGGCCGCCATTGAACTGGACCGGGGAAGAGTCCGCGTCTCGCCTGAAGACAATAATCCAGGAGCTCAAACTAATCCCAACACAGGACAGACACAGTCCACTCTGCTTAACTGGGCCGCTGGAATCCTAGTCATCTAGTCACCTAGTCAATGGAAGTCCTCATCAAATCTCATAATGCTAATTTGTGCTGCTTAATTGGGGCAAAATGGTCGTGTCCAGATCATTGTTGGGTGTAACGGGTTACTGTGATTACAATACTTTTACACTGATTTAGAAGTGTAACGGATAATTTATTTTGAGGTTTTTATTTTTTATTACAGCTACTTCTAATATACTTGTGTTCAGTGTTGGGAGTAACGCGTTACAAAAGTAACATATTACACTAATATATTACTTTTTGCTGTAACGCGGTAGTGTAACTTATTACTTTTAGTATTTTCAGTAATATATTACTCGTTACATGCAAGTAACGGTTGCGTTACATCAAATCTTTCACTTTCAAGACAGTAAATCAAACATTTAATATTTCCTGTTCGCAAATAGACACGCAAGTCATTCGTTCCGCCTTTCGCTGGTGGAGCGTTGTATTTTGTAACGCTCTGAGTTCGAGGTGTGCAGTGATTGGCTCTGAGTCGAGGTGATGCTCAGTGATGCTCTGAGTCGAGTGTGCAGTGATGGCTCTGAGCTCGAGGTGTGCTCTGAGTGATTGGCTGTGCTCTGCTAGCGGCTGACGGCTGTGGCTCTGATTAGCGTCTGTGTTCGGGCCAGAGTCGCGCACTCGCGGCACATTTGAACATTCAATAAACAACAGCCGGTGGTACATTCGCGAGATGGTCTTATGCGCATTGTTTCAGTTTTGTAAAAAACAAGAACATTGTGGTGAAATGCAACCGCTGAATTGTCGGCATCAAAAAACAGCTATTTAAAAAAACACCTCGAACTGCCATCCGCTCGACCTGGGAAGAGAAAGAAAACAGCAACGACAGTGTCCTCTGCACTTTATGACCAGAAAGCAGGACAGTATTGTGTGGTGAGTCATTCAAAAGGAATAAAACGCACTGAAGTTTACATACTCCTGTTGTGTCTGGTATCAGATATACCCAAGTTATTCATTGATGTTGGAGGAAAATCGCTTTGTCTACCATACTTTTAACACTTATTAAAGTTAATTATTAGGGTTGACAAGCGTCTTTTCCCCAGACATCCGGGCGGAATTTATAAATTCACGATAATGTCCGGTTTTCCCGCTTCTTCAAACGACTAATACACGTGTACGTGTTCACAACTCGTGCTTTAAATTATATGAGAAAGTAATATTTGAGAATGAAATTGCACGTATCGTTTCGAAACAATGGGCCGACTTTTTTCTTGCATTATTATTTTTTTAAAAACAATCACATTTTTAAAAACATTTTTCATTATTCAAAAAAGACTGACTAAAATAGTTACCTATTTAGGATTTTTCTGATTTTTTTTAAGATAAGTGATTATTTTAAGTTTAACTAAGTTATAGTTTAGCAACATTGAAGCACATTAAAGCATGTTCATCAGCCTCCGAGAAGCCTGTCTGAATTTGTCGAGGCCGCGCTGATTGTCCTCTTTTTTTGGAAATCAAAATATATGGTCACCCTACAGTTATAGATTATGTATATTGATATTTGTAGCTTGGAGAGGCCACAGTCATTACGCTACATAACTCTATGTCTTCCACTGGTTGTAACATAAATTACTGTACAAGTAAAAGGTACATTTTGTTATTTTAGGACGTTAATTTCTACTTCTGTAGTTATTTTGGTGAAAGTAACTTAAAAGTAATACAAAAGTAATGTAATATAATACATTTCTGAGACAGTTGTAATTTTGTAATTAATATTGTAATGTAACTTATTACTTTTTACAAACAGTAATAAGTAATATGTAACATATTACAATTTCGAAGTAACTTGCACAACACTGCTTGTGTTACATTGGAAAATATTTAAACTTGCTGAATGTTATTATTTAATTTTCTTAATTTATCTTTTATTGGTAGAAGATTTATCTGCCGCTTTCAAATACCGTATTTACTCGACTATAAGTCGAGGATTTTTCCTAAAAAATTTGACATAAGGGCTCAAAGTGGGGGGCTCGACTTATACGCGCGATCTACCGAATAAAAAAATATTTTACTCAGAACAGTGCACGAGCACAGCACAAGCAAAAGCTCTCCACATCTCGTGATGCTGCTCTCTCTCTCTCTCTCTCTCTCTCTCTCTCAGCTCTTTAAGGTAAAAGCGTGGAGCTTCACAAATGAACGAGTCACACTCACACGATGGATTTCGAACGTATTCCCAAAACACGAGTCCGCGTTGCTTCGGGAGAACTGTTTGCATTTCTCTTAAAGAGGCAGGGCACTTTTCCCACAAATCTTTAAAATTATAATGCAACCATACCAATAACATTAAATATAAATAACAATAACTTCAATAGATTAATACAAACCTAAATAAACAAGGTTACTTTGATTTTGTGATTCTTTTACCACCAAGAATGTCTGAATAGTTTTATCATTTCTATAGGCTTAAACAAAGAGCATCTGAACAGGTGAACAGGCTTTTTGTAAGTTGTGAAAAAATAAAGTGATGATATTTTAAGGGTTACTTCTCATCTTATTTCGGAAGGGGGTGCGTGCCCGGCACTTTAGTATTCCGATGGGCCCCAAATAACCAGAATTGACTTTTTATGAAACACAAAATTGGGTGTCTTCTCATTTTTATCTTTTCACTTTTCTCTCATTTCTTTCCCCCGACTTATAAGGGGGTCTAAACAGCATACCACAATCTGAACTGGGGGGGTCGACTAATAAGCGACTTTTAAGCGAGTAAATACGGTAGTTATTCGCGACAGTTTGCGATAGACGATAGTGGTATTTAAAGCGGAGACTCGGACTCGGCTGAAGCTTGTGGCTGATTTACCAAACACAAATATTCACTACAGAATATTCATGTACAGCAGAGAAAAATAAACTGTCGGCCACTGTCAATAGGCGCATTTTTCAGACACAGTAATTACAATGATACAAAGTTCCAAAATTTTTCCAAAAATATTTTAGAATTCAAATCTGTTGAACTAAGTGATAAGTAACCAATTACTTTTTTGAAGTAACTTACCCAACACCGGCCCCAATTAACAGGAATGGACTGTATTTAAAAAACAATCCAAACAGAAGACTGATGTTCCTTACCCACGGTGGTCTTGTTCTTCGCCGGCTGTGGCCTGCGGACCGGCAGGGTGTTTGAATAGACGTCGCTGACCTGTCTCTGCGGCTGACTCGGCTGAGTCTGGTTTTGGGGGGACGGGGGTCTTCCGTGAGAGACCCCTCTCTCTGACCAGTACTCTTCCCCGTGGACTCCTGTCGTCCCGTTGACCAGAGACATGCCATCAGGGCCCATGAGTCGCTGTAAACACACAATTCACTTTTAAACTGACACGTGTGCGAACAAATTGGTGCAGAAGAGGCGGAAAGGCCAGAGACGAGCATCGCTGAATCACACAGCCAGTGTATTAGAATCTGGCTAATTAGAATACATCTTTACAACATCGGCAATGAGAGAAAGTTCAAGGTTGCAAAGGAATTAAGAACAATTTCAATTGATAAAAGGTTAACCTAAAATAAAAGAGAGGAAGGGGAAAAAGAAGAAGAGAAAAAGGAAAAGGAAAAAGAAGAAGGACCGCTATTTGTCCCAACAATGAGAAATTAACATTTTCAGCTAAAGCCGCTTTATAACAGACGGCAAGATGATTGTAGCCAAATATTATCATTCCGAGCGTTTTGATTGCGTCTGTTCCTTGGATTTTTTTATTTACTGCCAGTGTCCTTCATTTTCGACTGTTCTCTTTCTGCGATGACGCTTGGCACTTTGTTTGTAGCCTCCAGCACTAAGCTACCCGCATGTGGTTTGTCAATCTTACTTTTTCCAGTGTTATTTTGTACCAGTTGTCGCGGCGTGTCTAATGTTTCTTTAGTTCTGTTGTTGAGCTAATAAAAGCTTTTATGCATGTCTGTATTTGAGCTTCTAAAACGTGACAAAAAAGGAGTGCATAATATTCGCATAAATACGGTATATCGCAATAAAAAGTATTATCTTCGGGACAGTTGCTTCCCAAAAATATTGTGTAACCAGACTTAAGTTTCAGTTGAACATCACTGGTGTAGACGCTCAGTTATTCAGCCTCTTCGCCGGCGAAACACTCATTGACAGTGAAATTAGTTTTTGAGAGGTTGAATCAGTTGATGACCCGCAAACACTGGAGCATGGAAATGCAATTTTACTCGCTTACACGCATCAAGATTTGAAATGATTAAATGTTTTGTCTCTCTAATATTCATCCCACATGCAGAATTGATTTCTCTATAGCTTGTGTAGGAAGTCTTCTGAGCTTGATCTTCTGGATACTGACCCCCGGTAGACCACCTTCCATGAAAGCAGCCAGCTCAGAAGGCACGGGCAGAGGCTGCGCTCCGGGAATAGGATCGGAGATGACCAGATTGCCCTGAGTGGATGAGTGCAGAGGGCTGGAGAGGTGGGTGGCGGAGGTGGCGCTCATCTGCTGGGCCAGGAGCATGGCTCTGTCGGGCAGCTTGTTGGGGTCCGAGCAGGCCTGTTGCCACACCGGGATCTTCTGGGTCAACAGGTCTTTACCCTACAAACACACACACAATTGCTTGACAATTATGTCTTGGTACAAGAGCCAACACAGATTATTTTCTTGAGATGATCGGATCTTCGCATATTTCACAGAAGTTCAACTATTTCACTCAAAATGATCACACAAACAAACACTAATCGCTTTACAGATTTGTACAATAATCAAATGATTTATCAAATGAAGTTGTTTAGTATAAGGTAAAGGTAAAGTATATAATAATATACGGACAATCTCACACAAACTCTTACCACCTTAATTACGACATATACTAATTTGAGTTATTAGTAGGAAATGTACTCTTCTTTAACAAATGTAGCCTGCAATAATGTTTTTTAATAAGTTAAATCGAGATTTGCTGCTCAGGAGTTTCCCACCTGCACTTTAACACTTTTAAAGCTAAAAACATTTACCACAAGAAGGTAAATTAATACAACTAAATAACAAACATTCAGCGAGTTTAATTCTTTTAAAATGTAACGCAAGTACATGATAAGTAACTGCAATTTAAAAATGAACCGTGATTTGTTATTAAAATGACAAGTAATTACAGTACACCCAACACAGTGTAGGACATTCGTAAGTCGGGGTACCAGTGTAGAGCCAAATGTGTGTGTGTCCGAAATTGTCATTTTGTCAACAATTTGTCAAAAAAACTACCTTGAGAAAATCTCTAAAAGATTAAAGAAACCAAGCAATTTGTAAAACCTTGACGCTTTCGGGCATTTTCCTTCAACTGTAAAATCATCCTTGCTTCCTGTGAGTGAACAAAACCTCATGTGATGCACTGACGTGACTCTGCTGGTGGGCGGCCAACCTGAGGGTTTGAAGAGGAAGTTCTTGGTTCATTGCGAGTGAGGCGTTGTGATTTTTAGCTGCGCGACAAAAACCTTTCAGCGTGCTGTAATGACGCTTTAAACGCATTTCTGCGCCAATCCTTTGTGCTCCTTTATCAATGTGAGTGGCTGGTAATGGGTCTCTCACTTCTCGGACCACTAACCAGTGTGGGTGCAGGGCCTTCGTCTCCGTCCTGCCGCCTACTCCTGCTGACTCACTCGCGGTCCTGATGCAAAAACTCTCCTCTCCCTCTCTTTAGCGCGCCCTTTCTGATCTGATCTCATCCCACACACGCCTCCAGACTCATTAGCTGCTGGACAGGATGCTCCTCAAAACCTCAAAGTAGATGTTCCTGTGAAACCTGCCCAGTGTGGCCGACAGATCGCCAATAAAGACGCACAGGTTGGCATACGCAGGACTGATGAACGTCACATTTCGCCAAAAGGACTAGCGTTATGAAGTTTGGAGCGTGTCATTGTGAATTAACTCTCACACGGTGTGAATTACCTAAAGCAGACATCTTTTCAGTCTGTGGCGAATGGAGATGGCCGTGAAAGCTGATCGCCATGGCAACTGCTGCCGTCTTAAGCCACTTTGCCAGAGAGACTGTGAAACTCCTCTGGTGCTCACCTTGCCGTGATAGGCGCTGCTGTTTTTGGCCACGGCGCACTGGCGGTCCACCAGGAAGCAGTATCGCCGACGTTCCTCTGACAGTGCGGTTTTGTAGCCGTCGGCGATGAAGGTATCCAGCTCGCTCTGCTTACTGCTGATGGTCTCCACGTACTGCAAGTCAAACACAAAGGAGAGTCAGTTTTCACTACCATCTTGTTCTAGGGATGTCCCGATCCGATATTGATATTGGAAATGGGTCCGATTTCAGGCATAAAAGACTCTAGCGTATAATATTGGACTGGGTTCAAAATCTCCGGTATAAGCAGTCCAGTTCGCTCTAAACTCTGTTACGGCTCTTATCACAACACTGCTTGCAAGCGAAATAGCAAAAGAAAAGAGCGAGAAAGAGAGCAGTATTTCTCATTAATGTGTGAAAAAGACTGTGACTCAGTGAAACACTTGTCATGCACAAATTTCCTGTGGTGGAACAGAACCGGGACAGTATAATACGTTATTGCGCATTTGAAGCAGCATCTTAAAACTCTGCACGAGGACTTTCGCAAGACCACAGAGTTAAAGAAACAAACCTTCTGCAACTTCAAGCAACAAACGCTGCCTGAAACCCTCGCAAAGAGTGACAAATTCCCAAGAGATAGTGAAAAAAAAACCATGAACCTTAACAGAAAAGACATGCCAGTTTTTTTGCTCAATGACCAGCCATTGTCGGTGGCGAGTCCTGTAATATAATTTTTTTCGATAAATTTAATAATTTATTAATTGAAAATCCTACCATTTGCCAGTGGTTTAAAAAAAATAAATAAATACTGTCAGTGACCTTTAATTAGTATTTTACGGTTTAACAATTATATTTGTTTATTCAATTAAGATATTTTGCAGGGTCTTAATATTTGATCTTTAATTCTTTTTTATATATTCTCATGTAAAAGGTTCAAATGTATGCAACTAACAGACACGTTTTTTTTTATACTTTCAATTGCTGACTTTTACCTATTTTGTTGTGTGGAATGTATGAAAGGCTAGATCAAACAGTGAACAAAAGTATTCATGTTTTGCCCTGATTGTTGTATCGGATCTGTATCGGTTAGTACTAAAAGCTGCAATATCGGTATCGTATCGGAAGTTAAAACGTTGTAGGCCATTGGTCATTGGCTTCTTCTAAAGTTCAACTTGGTTTAAAGTGAAGCACTAAACATATTCCAGAAAACCTTTGGAGCCTTCAGCCGTTATTTGTCATCAGAATGAATGTGTCTGTGCTGTCAGACCTGAAATGACAAACTACTCGCCGTAGACTATACTTCATTGCGTAAATTCTAAGCAGGAACCTTAAAAATCTTTCAGTGCGAGGCGACTCTCCGAACATTTTATACAGTGCAATGATTCACGCGCGTGAGGCTTGACATCGTGATCAAGTCATTTGTTCTCATTTCAAACAGATGTCAATAGCACGAGTGAGCAGGTACATGTGTAGTATATGTATCATATATGATGGATTAAAATATGAAATGAATCCTTTGAAATATTGTATTATACAACAGTTATTAGTTAAACATCCGAATAGGTCTGCATCAAAGTGAGCGTAAGTGGGAAAAAAAAAAAAAGCCAAATTTTAAAAACTTGAGGAATGGGAATGCTTACAATTTCTAAATCACTGTATAATAACATTAATAATAATTTATATACACACACACACACACACAAATATATATATTTTATATACAGTATGTATACAGTATTGCATTTTTATTTAGAATATATTTAGTGATGTATTGCTTTTTTGCATAATTAATATTTTTACATTTAATAAAGAAAAAAAAATGTTTACTTCCTTTCCTATTTCTTTAAATATACTTGTGCTCACGTTTAAATAGCTTAAAACTCCCAAATCAACTATAATACACTGCTCTCGAAAAAAACACTACTGAAAAAAAATTGGATGAACGCGTTTTAGATTTTTTTTAGTAAAGTAGATGTTCATTTGCAAACTAAATGCCCTTTTTCCTGCCTTGCTCTAGGCTGATTGGGCCGTAATCACTGCGCCGTCTCTCTCATCCACTCACAGTGGGAGATCTCGGCCTACAGAAATGTCAGAACCATTACAGATCTCATCATCTCTAAAGACCAGGTGTTTTAGTGGCCGATTCCAATTCAACCACAACACTACAAGCGGGACTCCCTGTCGCCCACTGGGATCGTCCCGCGCTCGGCTTATTTTGGCCTGAATGAGACAAATGATGAGGAAAGCTAGAAAACGAGAAAGACACTTCAGACACCACCGAGAGCCGGTGGAGGCAACCACACAGACAAGTTTACCAACAGATGAGCTCAGATGAAAAGGAGTCAGAAGTCTAATGGAGAGAAATCTCCACATCGTGGCTGTCTGATAAGCTCTGCGATGGAGATGTAATGGAGCACACGTCGTCATCATCTCACATTAGGCATTACCATAGCTTCCTGATCTGCTCTGGATCTCCCACAGACACGAGTATCTGGAGAGACATTGATCCAGGGCTGAATGTGGAAGTGACTGTTAGCCAGCGGCTGTACATGATCGAGTACATGCAGTTTCTCCTCACTGCCACAGGTTGGCACTAGTTTTACACCAATGAAGCTGACATGGATATACTGTACGTACAATGTTACATTGTAACAGAAAAATAACATAACATATAACATGAATAAAGCAATATATTTTTTCCTTGTGACGAGTCTGTCAAAATTAACTAAAAATGTTTACTGTACGTTATTTAACATGACAGAGTATGTTAAATATCTGCATTCATGTTAACAATATATTATTTTTCCTATTGTTTGCACATTATTAGCATGAACTAAAATATTCGCTGTATAAATTATAAAAAGTTTATGCGTTAGATTACATAAGTCATCTATATTTTAAATAAAAGTGAGCTATGAGGGGGAAACAAGATATGAGAAAAAGCATGATTTGAGACACTTCATAGGCTTATAAAAATCTTATAATAAATCAACAAATATTGCGGACAAATTTCATAAAAAATAAATGCGTTATTAGACAGAAAACACGTCATTTTTCATACTGTAAAATGGAGGAACAACTGTTGAAGAACTAACAAATCAATAAAAAAAAATTTAATTGGAGTTTGAAAAGATCCATTTAGCACAGAAGCCTCGAATAACTCCGCGTCTGAAAGTAGAAGTGATCGGGCGGGATTCAGGTGAAACGAGGCCACGAGCGACACGGAAGATGAATGTGTGATGAATAGATGCATCAGAGGTCAAGACAGCAATGAGCAGGAGGACAGGCGAGAGAAAGCACTGATGGATGGAGAAGGCAGGACCCTTCATTTCATACGTGGAAGCCGTCAGACCTGCTCAATCAAAAGCCGAGCGAGGTCATGTGACTCCGTGTCAAACTCTCATCTTACAAGTCCACAACAATTCAACACATTAACCCTAAAATCCAAAGGCCAAGAAGTGGGAAACAAAAAAAAGAATTAGTTAAAAACCAATTAAAAATCAGTTTTAGTGGAGGCGGCAACCCAATCTTGAATACCACGTCCTCTCCGTCTTAAACTCTTCCTGCTGTGACTCCCGCTGCGTGGGCCTGATATAGACACAGCTCCTCTCATTTCTCCTCCTCCGCAGCGCTTCATCCTGTGGCACGCAGACTTCCCCTTCAGACCTCCAAAGGAAACACCCGAGATGAGTGGTCCTGCTTTTCAGTAGATAGCCTAATTGCTTTTCCCGGACTCTCACTATTCCCAGACATGACACGTCTGTTAAACCGTGATATCGCGGCTAGTGTGAACGTCGCAGACCTCCGCTCGAAACGCATATCCCAGAGACCACCGTAGCCAGCGGAATAATTAGCTAATTAGCATCTTCAGAGGGACTCGGCCGACTAATTATTTCGGAAGCAACAGGAAGAAGGGAAATAAGAGACCGAATCTAATTTAGACGAGAAAAAGTGTAAAGTGTGCACACAGAAGTGTCATCAGTCGGAGTGATAAAGGGAAGTGGTTTTAAAACATGCCGGCAACGACAGACACGGGATTCAATTTGTGCCTGTTCTCCCAACGTCCCCCATATTTCACAATCCGAGGATCTCCTCTCCTCGACAGCCGTGATTTACAAACGCTCTCAGACTTTCCTTCCCGTGGCTCTTCAGCGAGTCGACTTTTTACGCTCCAGCCCGAGGCGACATTTATGGAATAACATGCAGAAAACGAGAATCAGCCATAGCATCTTTAGAAGCAGAACACTCCAACTGCCTTTGTAAACACACTATTAATTCATAAAATGCAAATGGATAATAAACTTGTGTATATATAACACTTAATTACACGGGTCCCATTAAAATGCAAGCGCCCACCTGTGACTGCGCATCTGATATTACTGTACGTTACTAGGTTGCTTGGCAACTGTAAAGCCCCAAACTCAGTGAAAACATTAATATTAATGAATACAACTATAAACCGAACATCTGCGTCAATTCAGTGACATCTTTCATCGCAGTGTCGTTCCTGTCACTTTACAAACCACTTAAGAAACTCTGTGAATTATAATGATGACAAAGAAACCTCTATAGCTTTGACAAAAGCCCGATCAACTATTATACTGCAGAAACATTTATCATCTTTAAACAGTGGTGTAAAGTCCTCGAATAAACGGACTTTGTTACTTTAGTATTTTTCTGCTAATGTATTTGCAATATTGCCATCTGCAGGATGCTGAAGGTACTGGATGCTATTTATGAGCTAAATCACGTGAATTAGCAGTTGCACTTTTTTGCACTGGAGTTTGACTGAGACTGACTATATGTTCTTTTTTTAAACTATTTTGTTCTGCTTTTTTGAAATGTTAAAGAAAATTAATTTAAACTATTTTAGAAACTAAAAACCTCAAAGAGTTTCTTGTTTTTCACAGTGTGGTGTTTTTGAAGCCTAAATTCAGTACAAGTAAAATAAAGTCAAGTCTTTTTAAATGTAATACTTTATGACTTTTACTCATGTCTTCTTGGATTTGATGACTTGTAACTTGTAATGAAGTAATATTTACAGTCAGATCTTTACTTTTTCTTTATGAGAGTGTTGTGGCCTTTTAGTGGCGTGTTAACATGAGTTGGGCTCAAGTCTGTATTATCTTTCAGAGTAACTTGAAGTGATACTGAATCCAACCCAGGCTGAATTTCTGCAGAGCTTCTGGCAGGAGATGAATACGTTCATCAATGTAACAGAACAGTGAATGATACCAGCAGCAGCCGCCGCAGACAAATCCTGCTTCTACACGTTCATCACCCGAGGACGGAGTCAAAACCTGCACTCCACTGCTCCTCAGTTACAGGTATGACCATAAAATCAATATAAAATGGGTGTGAATACTAACAGAGAGTAATGGAGAGAAAGAGTGTGGGTGACGGAGAGACAGAGCTTTATGAAAAGCAAACAAAACAGAGAGAGAGAGAGAGAGAGAGAGAGAGAGAGAGAGAGAGAGAGAGAGAGAGAGAGAGAGAGAGAGAGAGAGAGAGACTGAAAAAAACAATGGTGTCGGAATTGATAGAAAGAACAAGAAGAGTTAACAGAATGCAAAAAAAGAGTGATAAATTAAGAGTGTGAGGGACAAGGGGGGAAAAATGCAAAGGGGGAGTGCATGATTTAGAACAAAATAAAGATGGAAGAGAATGTGTAAGAAATGGAGAGAATCACAGAAGTGAAAATCACAGAGCATAGAGATACAGATAACAAAAACACAGTGAAGTTAGTTCTTTCTCTTCTCTATTTGAAATTACAATAAAAAACAATTCTGAAAAAAAGACAGCCAAGATAAATCTAGCAAAAGAAAACAAAGAAAAAGAATAAATGGGAAGAGCAAGATCAAGATGAAGCGTTAAATAACAGAGCGCCACAAAGAAAAATTGTGCAACTGTTGTTACGTTTAAGCCAAGTGTTAAATGTTAGCTTTTAGGAAATGCTCAGAAATTAGGTTTTTGTAAAGTACGGTATTTTTTTGTGAAAAGTGAAAAATCTGATACTTATTTGCATAAATACGTTTTTTTTGTAGATTTCTGTTCATCTCCTGCACGAGCTGCACGATTAATCGTTAAAAGATCACAATCTCGATTCTACCCCCTCGTGATCTTAATCCAGCATTTATACGATTCTGCCTAACTCTCTGATCTCCAACGAGCTTGTGTGTGTGTGCGGAAAAGGGAGGAAATCCGCCGTATGCAAGCTATCAAATATTATAAAAGGAAAGTTGATCTTGCAGCTGTTGTATTTTGAGGGTTAGACGCCTTAATTTAATGGAGGGGGAAACGCTGCACTGAAACAGTGGGCGTGATGACGCGGACGCACAGCCACGTGGTTAAATAAAAAAAACTAAATTAGCAGGAAGAATGAGTGAGGAAACGACGGTAAAGTAAGTCTGCCAACAAGTCGGACATTTTAGCCCCTGATAAAAAGGACTTTATTCTGAAGCGTTTGTGTTTACTACGGTTTCAAACCAGACAATGACACTCATCTACAGTTGAAGACAAAATTATTATCCCCCCTACAAAATAATCACCATTTGGTAAGTATTTCAAAAGTAGTTTTAAACAGATATTTTTGTCCTTAACTGTATACAATACTGTACCTTGGTATGTTTATTTCTATTACGTTTGATGGTGAACATTGTTTTAAATGGAATGAAAAATATTGTAATGTGACGTAAAAGTAAAGAGTAATATGTGTTATTATATTGCTGTTTGACAACACAAGTTTCAGGGTTAAATATTTCAATAAAAAACTCTCCAGAACTGTGATCTTAAATTGTGAAAAAAAAAAATTGGGTTAGGGTTAGGGATTCAAGTCTTAGATTAGTCTAAGCAATACGTAGGCCGAGAAACAAAGCCCTGCATTCATGTGGACGGCAGCTAATAGGGTCAGTAGGGCGACACTTGTGCTGGAGATCACATGCTCTCCACTTATTGATCTTCCC
This sequence comes from Paedocypris micromegethes, assembly GCA_028031935.1. NCBI lineage: Eukaryota > Metazoa > Chordata > Actinopteri > Cypriniformes > Paedocypris > Paedocypris micromegethes. Next base: position 12,566,117 of record CM051506.1, read on the forward strand.
AGCATCTCAGCACCGGTTGAAGACAGACATTCACACGGCACAATCAGGCCAGTAGGACGTGTTTCGATACGCATTCATGCTGTGGTGAAAGCGTTCCAGCATTAGCATGATGTAGGAGGTCTTGCTGGATCCACCTCCGGTCCCCGCAGACGTGGCGGCAGCAGTGTGTGGGCTCACCTGCAACTCCTTCTCGCCGTACTTGGAGGGGTTTTTGCTGCCCTGGCTCTTCCTCCGCAGTTTCTTCAGCTCGCCCTGGCACTTCTCCAGGCCCTCGCCTTTGTTTTTGTGCTCAATCTGGTACTTCTTCAGAGCCGCCTTCGGGAGGAAAGAACAACACAGGCGCATTGTTAGCAAACGGACCATTCGAGAAAACGCACCAGGCATGAAAAGGTCAAAAGTCACGAGAACACCACGAGCCGTCTCGCCGACTGTGTTTTCTTCGGAAAACGCGTGAGGGTAAATAACATGAAATTTAATAATTGATGTACAGTAAGAGCTTGTTTTTTTGTTTTTTTAAATAAGCCAGGTCACAATATTACAATTTGACTTGGATTAAAAACCATTTCATGAAATTGCAGCAGCATCCACAGACATAAAAGATCAGGACTCTTCCCATAAAAACATACAATCTATTAAAAAAAAGCAAACAAATCGTCATTTTTAGATTTGAAATGCTTTTTAAAACTGGCCAGTACTCGAAAATCCAGCAACTCTGCTGGAGCGAATGAAAACGGCATTTTACAAACGTCCTTTGATTCTGAGACGACACATGCTGTTCGGAGAGGAAGAGAGGTGGTTCCCACAGGAACCGCTGTTGTGATCAAAAACAAGCGCATGTGGAGCGAGTGACGGAGGGATGGAGCTCAACGTCCAATCACAGCTCACAGCACGACACAGACACCACTGAATTGGAGCGTTTTTGATAAACGATTGCTGTCAGGAGCGATTGAGAAAACGATCTGGAGATGGCGTGTTTATCAATAATTCAATAAGTTTGGCACAGTACAAGAATAGTCGAGAAATACGATGCTGCATCTTACTACATAATCCTTTTGAAGAGCAATGATTTGTTTGATCTTTTACTGTGATACTTTTAACTGCAACTTTATTACAAATCTTTGCTGTGATGTTACCATGGTGACCTTGAGGGTCTCAAACAGGGGCATCTCTAGCAGTTTTGCCCCCCTGAAATTTTTTTTTAATGTTGGGCCTTATACCTGCACCCAATCTTAAAATGCCAGAAAAGTTTGCTTGCCATTATGTCATGGCTATCAAGAAAAGCTGTTAAGTGACCACAAATGTCACAGCATCTACTGTATTTACACAAATATAAGCACCCCCCTGATTTTTCAGGCACTAAATAGTCAGACTCTGCACATACGCAGAGCAATTGTTTCAAGCTCAGGCCCGTTTTAAGATCTCGGTTTACTCGACACCGTGTGTTTTTATCCCCTGAGCAGTGACTGAGCGTTTTTAAAGTGTCTGTTCCTTGGATTATTTTTACTCCTTGCCTGTGTTTTTTCATTTTCGAGTGTTTCAACTCTTTCTGCGATGACACATTGGACTCGTTTGTAGCCGGTTGTGCTAAGCTAAGCTATCCGGTCGTGGTTTCTAGTCTCTGTTTGTTGTAATATAAATTATTGTACTGTGTTTAATCTTACTTCTTCCAGTGTCATTTTGTCTCTGTTAAGTGTCGCTGCGTGTCTAATGATTCTTTATTACAGTTATTGAGGCAATAAAAGCTTATACTGTAGCACGTCTGCCTACGCAACATTGATTAACATTATATACACGGCGCTGCATAAAGACGTGCTTCCATTTATTTGTGATTGTTCCTGACATGAAATACGGAAACATGGGGGCTTATATTTACGAGCATATTTGAAATCAGCAATTATAAGCACCCCCCAAGTTTTTGAGCGTCAAAAACGCGAAAAACGTTGCTTATATTTGCGTAAACATGGTATATCTGAAGTAAATAATTAGTTTAAGAGTAAAGCGTGTGACTTCATTTCCACAATCGTGGAAAAACAAGCCATTGAAAGTAGCGTGGTTTCATACTTCAATACGTAACAAAACTTGGAAAATGAAAAAATTGAAAAAATTGATAAGCAATTAGAATTGTTTTACTTGTTTTTGAAGAAAGACATTTGCTGCTTTTGCGGATTCATACAAGCCATTTCCCAAATCCTGAAAGACGTTGTGCTGATGATCATCATTTATCGGTCAGCACAAATTCAAGACGGAATAAACCACTCCATAAATGAGGAAAGCAAATTCCTCAAAAGGGCAAAAATAATCTAACTTAATAAAACTAAATTGTATTACTGTTGCAACTGATAGACCGCAAGCCCCCTAATCGTCCTAACCTTCCCCTGATTAACGACACCCATGGTCTCAAAATGCAATCCTATAAATAAAACACATTATTTATTATGACCCTGAACTTCCTGCGGACGCTGACCATCATTAGCACCAAGCCCTTGTTTGCCTCTAACGACACTAGCCCATTTTATAAGGATTCTAGCAAATACCACAGGCACTAAAGACTTTCTAGAAACGTCTAAGCTCCCAGGAAAAATGTCTTGACCGTGCAATATTTTTCCGATTTAAAATGCTGACTACAGTAGCTTCTGAAAAGTGACTGATGGTTGGAAGAAAGCTCCCAACAGTGTGAAATGACATGTTACACCCGTAAGTTACACTCCAGATGGATCGGGCACATAATCACACTTCAGATAACCTTCTCAAAAACATAAAAAAACAAAAATTAGATGAGATTCAGGGAATGGTAACGTCCTAAACCGAGAAGTATGATTGCTTAAGTCAGAAGAGAAGCATCTCAGGCCTACAGTAACGAAGCAGAACATGACGCTTTAAAGACGTAGGCCGGTGAAAAAAATAACAGTCTCTTAACAGAACCACCACAGACTGCGGAACGAGACGTCGAAGTTTTAATTGATCCAAATTCACTTTGACAGCAAGCGACGCCAAAACCGGTTCCTCCAACCCCCAAAGAACTGCTCCGCTTCATCCCACTCACAGTCTAAAGATACACCTCTTCCAGCACTTTCACACTCACTTACATAGATGACAAAGAATGTGCTTTTGTGTGCTGAAAATGTTGGGAAGCAGAACTGAAGAGAAGAACTGGAAAATACTCTATTTTGGTTTGCCTTCATCATGTTAGGACCAGTCCAAGCTTCTCATCTTACTAGGGCAGATAGTTCATTGATTACAGGTAATTTATTTTCCTCCACATCCATCACTAAGCTGGCTCCAGACCTCCAACTTTACGAGGACGACCATCAGTTTACTCCATCATTAGTGGCCCCCTAGTGGTCTTCCAACACCCTGCTGCCTACCTACGCAACTCAAAGTGAATGTACAAAATTGTGGTAAAATTTACATTTAAAACTATGCCTAAACACAATCAAAATGAAACGGGAGAAATTTTTGTGCTATTGGTGGAAAAAAAAATGGAGATTACATTTTAGTAGACCTTACTTACATAATAGGCACACTTTGTATTCTAACCATTCAAAGTAAGAAATTAGACATTCTTCATTTTTATCAAAGTGTGTTTTAGTTTGTAAACGTTGTAATGGTTTACTACGGGTCGACAACTACTTTGACTGGGAACACTGCAATAATAGTGCTTTCCACTTTCTGCACTTTTAATCAGACCTGGATCATAGTGATCACGGCCTGTTCATTCATAGTGGTTATTCACTATTTATCTGTCTTTCTTTCTGTCAGTCTCTCTCTCGGTCTCACACTCGAAATCTGTGAATCAAAAGGTTGTGTGAAACCAGACACAGAGCGGGAGAACCGCTTAAGTTCGGATCCGGTCCAGAGGACGTGCACTTACAAGACTCCATTTTATAATTAAAATTTCACACATTTTCTAGCACTTCATTTAAAATTCAGTGAATGAAAAAGCATTTTCAAGGATTTCATGCACCCATAAGAACCCGGATTTCATATGACGTTGTTGTGATGAGCCTGACCGCAGAAAATTGAGACGCCCTTCCGAGAAAAGATGAAACATCTGCAGACATGTCAGAACAGCAATTCCTCTTGAGCATCGGCAAGACAAAAGAGTCGACAGACAGTTGACATCAGCACAACACAAAGGAGGATGTTATATTATCACAGTGCGTGACAAGTCGCCATCTTTATCTACTGCGGTTCATTTCTTGGGTAGATGAGGTGATATGGCCATCTGCAGGATGATGAAGGTACTGAATGATATTTATGAGCTAAATCACGTTTATCAGCGCTGGCCTCATTTTCAGGGCAAAAAGAGCTATAATAAGTTCCAAGAACTTTGAGAACCAGCTTATGTTGAATATTTCGTCCTCTGAGAGGTGAGACTTTTTATTGTTTGTCTTTGCTCTATTTTTATTCATTCTGTTCTGCCATTCTGAAACTTCGAGGTGTTAAATTTCATTTCCATATTAGAAAACAAAACCTAACGAATGAAGAATTTCTCGTTTTTCCACATTTCATGGTGTTTTTCTACAATGGGATACTTTATGACTTTCCTGGAATTGGTGACTTGTAACGGAGTAACTTTTACAGTAAGGTATCTGCACTTTTACTCAAGTAAAGTACTAAAACGAATTGCATACACACACACACACAGAGCGTGTAGGCCTGGTGGTGTTTTCCAGACGTCTCCTGTGACCATGAAGAAGACTGTACTTTAGAGTTTCATTGCACTGGGACTGTCTGGACGGTTATGAGGAGGAGTGGGATGCTCTGGGAACTTACAGTCAGGTATCTGGCATCCAAGTCCACCTTCTTCTCCAGCTCCGACAGCAGCTCGTTGTGGAAACATTTTAACTAAAGAAAAAAAGATAAAGATCAATCCAACAAACTTATAAAACGAAACTTGTATATCTCAATAATACATACACCTTTAATACCATTTAGAGACAGAGGAAACAAACAGATGATTATTTTGAAGATAAGTGAATTTTACAAAATGTAATTTTTTATGCAAGTCAGATAAACTCCAGGTTAAGCTTTGTTGACCTATAGCTATTTTTGTAATCCGTAAAAAAAAATTAGATTTACAAATGGGAATATTGGCATTTTGATTTGGAATTAAATCAGATCTATATAGTCTGAAACTGAGGCCAAACTAACCAAATGCAAACACAGAGCAAAAACCCAGACTTGGGTCACTTATAACTTGTAAGTGCAACGCAAAACCAAAATGTATTTTGATAAACGGGTTGGTGTAGATAAGCCAATCTAGTGTCAGATCTTTTCTGGAGGATACACACCATTTCCTCTAACTGCACTTGAATCTGCCGGTGGACCTCTGCCATCTGGAAAAGCACATCACCTGCGAGGAAGAGCGACACGCATCAGATATAAGAGGACGCCAACAGGAAATGAACTCCAAGTCATGTGTTTACAGAGATAATGGGGAAAAAGGTTAAAAATACAGATCCCGTCAGGGGATAGAGGAGAGGCAATCCCAGCGTTAAAACATTTTAAAACACTCAAACATTAAATTTCCAGATGAAAGGTGACAAAAAAAAAAAAAAAAAACATCCACCTGAAAAGCAACTCGGATGAAAAATACAACATTTCAAAACGGGGTTTGATCACGCCGGCACATTAAAGAGATGCTGTAGTTCACACTCTTCTCTTTCAGTGGAACATAAAAAGAAAATCTCGGAAAGATGTCACGCTTTACCAGCCGCAAAAAAAACACAAACCAAACAAATAAAAAGTAATCTCATTTTGTGCTGCACACAATGATCAATATCAGACAAAACCAGATTAACAAAACCTCAATCTTTACGGTTTATAACAGCCAAGCGCTTCTTTTGGAGGAGAAATAATATCGTTGTAATAACAGATCCACATCTGGTGATACAGAATGATGCTGGTGGAGATGAGTGGTTGTGATATACCTACAAGACGCTGCTTCTGATTACACAACGCACGGCGAGGAAAGGAACGGAGTGAGTAGCCAGACGAGAAGAGAAGAGACCAGCTTCAGAAGCGTCTCAGCCAAGAGGATTTAGGCCAGAAACGCAAAGTTCACTATACTTTCAATCCATAGCACAGCTGGTAGATATTAAACAAACACTTTTCAAAAATGATAAAAAAAAAATACAAGTTATTGTTCATTATTATACAGTTATTATTACACATATATAACTCTTACTGGGAGTGAATGTAGTAGTTTATGTTTGCATGTCATTGTATTGGCGAGATAATCGGGGGAAAAAAATTACTTCAAATTCATGACATTTTCTATAGAGTATAGAAATAGTTTCTTTTTCTAAAAAAAAAAAAAAAAAAAGTTTTTCGAAAACTTTTTAGACAAATACTTAAAAACTGTAATTTGTCTGGTCATTATTAAAAAAAAAAAAATCATAACAATAACAAAACAATTGTCATTATTTCTGAACTTTAATTTTAGACCGTGTATATATTGCGCCACATTTTCCCAATGTGTATATTTTTGTACTTTTTATATATGTATAAAAGTATGTAAGTACTGTAGAAGTATATATAATAACATAAAAACAACACGTTTTTTGTTTTATGAGACCTATAAATGCTCAGTAGGTCCAACCAATTAACAGAATGTCATCAAAATTAAGATGCAGTAAAAAACAAAACAAAAACACACCTTGACAAAATGGCACAAGACATTGAGACGTGTTGCACTCCAGAGATAATACAACAACATATCTGTCATTGCTTTTTAAAATCCATATTTCACAATTAAACGGATCATACTGGCCGAGTTCTGGGAAAAGCGTCGGTATTAGCAGTAAACATTTTGGATTATACACGGTTGCAACATTTCATCTGATCATCAAAACAAAACAAAAAAAATCCTTCAGAACCTTGTCATCTTTAAGACAAACACCCCAAAAACGGCTTTTACTCCACATGTCAGCTAAAGCGATTAGAGTTAGTCAGCGATGCTTAAGAAGTAAAGAGGTATTTTAACTCTTCTTAACACTCGGATCAATTAACAAATGAAGGGCTGTGACCTGAACGACACGCCTTCTGTGTCCTTAATCTGATTCGCTGCACTCGCTTACACTTGATCACAGCATTTACACAACAACACAACAAGAACCTCAGTAAGACTGAAGGACAATAAATGAACATGAAAAGCTTTATGTAAGGATAACCCAACTAACTAAAGTGCCCGAGTGATTTAATCTGATTAATAAAAACATTTAATTACCAAACATTTGTCTCCATTTTGTCTCATTTGTTATTAATATACAGAGTTGAGCAATTAGTATCAATTTGAGCAGGTGTCATTATTTAGTTTCTTTACGCAAATTGTTGGATCCATGTAATTATTGCGTCCAAGGAGGAGGGATGGAGAATAACCAATCACAGCGCGCTCATGAAGTTGGTTTAATGATTAAATACTGCAATGTTGGATGCTATTTTTATTATCAGAATTGAGAATTAAGCTAAATGCTTAAATTTGAATCTAAATCACATTTTTGTGCCTAATGTAAAATGATTGGGGGGAAAAGCACCCAAATAATAGACTCAAATAACTAACTTCTGACCTTAATCTACACGGATTTGAAAAAAAATAAAAATGTAATTTAAAAATATGTTTAATTTGAACTGGAGTATATTTACATATTGTATTTAGTGTAATACTTTTGTACAATATTAGGGAGAAAAAGACATGCGTATCAACATGCATTAACATGATCATCCTAATGTAGCAATAACTATTATGAATAGAAACACAGATGTTGTCATTGTAATAACAAATCTCTTAGTATGCATGTTAAATATCTCATTAGCATGCATGTGTGTATATTACATTTTTATCTTACTGTAAACCGATATATACTTTTGATCCTGTTGTCGTTTTTACAACTACACTGCTGCTGCAACATGCCAAATTTCCTCCTTGTGGGACAAATAAAGAATCTAATCTCATCCGTTAAATGTTCCAATAAAATATACAAAAACATTTGGTCTAACCTATTTTTTTTAAGCTAAAAAATGTTTTTAAATCATTTTTTACGTCGTTTTACTTGAAAATCTGACCACTAGAATCGACTTTTTGTTATCTATCATTCATTTCCCAAGAGCCTTTGCACCAGTCCATGCTTATCCGACCGGTGTGAAGACTATTGTAGGATTATTACAAAGCGTTTCTATTTATTTGTGATTGTTCCTGACTTGAACTACAGAAAAATAAGGGCTTATGTTTACGCGCACATTTGAAATTGGTGACTAATAAGCAGCCCCCAAGTTTTTGAGCGTCGAAAATTTGAAAAAGTGGGTGCTTATATTCGCGTAAATACGATACAGTACGTAACAAAAAAAAAAAAAAAAAAAAAAAACCCCTACATGGCTAAAATGTCTACAAGGCTGGAGCTCTTGAGCTTTGATCTTCTATGCTGTTGGAGGTTCCACCGTGAACCTGTCGTCCGCTTTGAAGTGTCTGACAGAAGCTCTTTGCATGTAGGCGCTTTCAATTCTTCACCAGTGGACTTCTGACATCCACATTTCCTTTTGCTTTGTGCACAGCCGCCCGTCTGAGTGACAGCGCCGGGGCAGGAAGTCGTGGCGGTCACGGAGAGCAAGCGTACGCTCTTCCCTTTCACCACCCATGATGGAGCGATACCCAGCGGCCTTCTCTTGGGGAAAGCCCGTGTCCGAGGACTGGGTTCTTCCTCCGCACACTCACAACTGAACATCTGAGGTCGACGCTGTTGTCGTTCTATAATGTGCAGCCGCGGGCGAAGCAGACAGGCCGCACCAGTCTTGTAGGAAGAGCAGATCCAGTGAATCACTGACAATGGTCAAGTGAGGATCACAGCAGGGTGTCATGGAAACGCTGAGGCTTCCAGAAGAACAAAATGGAGGAGTTCAGTAAAACGTACCTTCTCCGATTACATTACTCTCCAGTCATGTATGTGACAATGAGCTTTAGACAGCAATCTTAAGGCTTCTGTTGCGCTGTGCTTCCTTTAGCTGCGAGCTACATGCCATTCTTCAATAAATACAGACGAACTAAAGTGTTCAGTAGTGACGGATCTTTTTCTCATGTATAAACGATCAGTTCCTTTTGAATGAATCTTAAAAATGAAACTGACTTTAGAGATGATTCATCTCTTTAGAAATGAAACATACAGAGTTTACAGCATCAGACAGCGTGTCACCAAAATGTAGCAACAAATATTCAACAGATATTGAAAGAATAAATATCTCATTAGAATGCATGAGTGTATGTATTACCTTTTTATCTTATAAAACAAGAACAGGATCAAATGTGTATACGGTTTACAATAACTACACTGCTGCTGCAACGTGGAATATTATCTTGTCTTGTCTCTTAATTGTTCCAATGAAATATGGTCAAAAATATTTGGTCTAGCCTAATTTTTTTTCATTAAAATAAAAATCTATTGAAGACCTCACAACACACACTAGACAAACTGCTGTCAGATCACTCATCCTTTTCTCAAGCAGCTATAAATCCAGTGAAGCTAGTGCCAGAAGTTTAAAAGAAAAATTATAATATAATATAATAATGTTAAAAATACAAAACTATTCCGCATCAATAATATTTATTGTAAATTAATCAAAAATGAACAAAAACTGTTTCGCCTTTTTATTCTCAACATTTCCATTCAAAATTTTTACCCTTGCGTTTCAGATTTTTGCGTTTGGACTTTTGGTGGCGAGTGGGCGTGTCCCTGTGCCATTCGGGGGTTGCCATTGGTTGGCCATTTTCAACCAATCTAGTTCTCCGCCTCCTCGGTAAATAAGCATCTCATTGTGAATGTGTTTGTGTTGTAGTGTGACGTTGGCAATATTTTCTGCTGTTTCTATCGCTGTTGCTATCCGGCCGTTGTGTATTTAAACATCTAGTACGGCTCTCAAGGAGTTATTTTTTTTATTATTATTTGGCGTTTATGGTTCTTTCCGACAAAAAAGTTTCCAAACCCTGCTTTAGGAAAATTAGAGTGTTTTTTCCGCTTAAAAAGAGTGCAGTTGCTTACAGTATATGGGTCAAATTAAATGCAATTTTTATATAATAAACAAACAAGTATTACGCAACTTCTCACAGAACATCACACTTTCCCAAGGTCTGACAACACTTTTCACACCTTCGGATGGTGCTGGTTCCTCCTCAGTGGGTAATAGAAACTCGTACAGTCTTCATATCTACACATTACTTATAAAGTAAAAATAAATTGAATAAAGATTGGCTTTAGTCACGCAAGGAGCTGTAAACCTGCCAGGTCAGAAATCATGTCCCACTGACCCACTAACATCTCTCCACCGCATCTTCACCTCTGGTCAGTGAAGAAACCAGCCACAGATGGGCTAATGCCAGCCAGCAAGAGCGTACAGACCATCACCATCTCATTGAAATGTGAAACAAACCCGTGTTTTTGAGAGAATACGCCGAGCGAACATCTGTTTTCCCCACAATATCAAAAAAGATTCCTTTCAGCAAGAGCAGCGTGATCACGGACAGACATAATACAGCAAGAGAGAGAAAACGACGACGGATATAATAACAGCAATTGCGAGGAAGCCATCTCTGTAATAAAGTGCTAGAGGATGAGAAGCAGAAAGCCTCTAATTTCACAGGCTACAGCGAGTTCATTAACCGTTGACGCACCGAGGGCTTCACAAGAATCAGCACATATATGCCAAGACAGCAAATCAAGGGCAAGGTGAGAAGGAGCATGTGTGTGTGGAGCCATAATTCTCCCAGAATGCAACATGGTTCTCAGAAATAGAGCAGGATAAAGCAGGGCTCATGGGACCGAGGCACGGGGCTAATAAAAGAGCTCCACTGCTCTCATTCTGACAGGACCAGGTGAGTGTGTGTGTGTGTGTGTGTGTGTGTGAGAGAGAGAAAGAGAGAGAGAGAGAGACACAGAGTGAGAGAATGAATGAATGAATAAAGAGAGAGACTGATAGTGAGTGAGTGAGTGAGTGTGAATGAATGAAGAGAGCGAGAGACTGTAAGACTGACAGAGAAAGGGAGCGAGAGACACAGAGTGAATAAATGAATTAAGAGAGAAAAAGAGGGGCACAGAGAAAATGAATGAATAGCGAGAGGGATACTGAGAGTGAAATGAATGAAGAAAGAGAGAGAAAGACACAGAGTGAGAATTTTAGTGAGTGAATGAATGGAGAGAGCGAGAGAGAGGCTCTGAGAGTGAATGAACAAGAGAGACAGTAAAAGTGAATTAATTAATAAGATAAGAAAAATCAATAAAAAAAAACCAAGGATGTCAAAGACAGACAGACACACACACACACACACACACACACACACACACACACACAGTGCTCTTTGGACAGTTAAATGTGAAGTGCCTTACAAATGCTCAGAACTTGAACACACACACACACACACACACACACACACACACACACCAGAGAGCAGGCAACAGTGTGAGAGAGAATGAATGAATGAATGAATGAAGAGAGAGAGAGACACTGTAAGAGTTCAAATCCATTAAAATTATTACACTTTTTATTACATTTATTAAAACATTTATATTAAAATCCAAGAGACTGTAAGACTGACAGAGAAAAAGAGACTGACACACAGAGAGAAAGAGAGACAGAGTGAATTAATTGATTAAGAGAGTCAGAGAGGAGCACAGAATGAATAAATGAAGAGAGAGTGAGAGAAGGGCGCTGAGAGTGAATGAATGAATTATATTTACGAATGAATGAATGTAGAGAGAGAGAGAGAGAGAGAGAGAGGGAGGGGGAGAGAGAGAGAGAGAGAGAGAGAGAGAGAGAGAGAGAGAATTTGAGAAAAAGGGAAATGGAAAGTGGACGAATAAATTATTAAAAAGGAGGGATAGTACAATGAATGACAGACAGACACACAAACAAACAAACAAACGATGAGAAACAAACGAAAATCATTTAGAGAAGTTGATATCAAAAGGCATTAAATCTAAATACAAACATAGTCTTAACCAGCTAGTGATTTACACCTTAAGCAACAATAAAAACACCAATTATCTTCCATTATTACTAACATTAAGAAGATCTCCAGTGCCCGTCTCTTTAAACTTAAGATAACATCTCTCCACATGATCATCTCTGAGCTGATTCATCCAGGACATCAGACCTGACAGGAAATTAAGCCTGAGATCAGCCCGTCAACCTTTCGTTTGGAGCGATCAAACGCTGACGAGTCTTTAACGCATCACAGGAATATCATTAACTGACCAACACCTTCCAGGAAGAAAATGAATTTGAAGACTTTTTAAATCGGGTTTTTGTAATTTCTTTAATAACAGTGCGAATCTCAGAGCAGACGGATCATCATCACAGGTCAACGATCCGAGAACAAACTCTTCTGCTCCTTTCAGCGCTTCACGTTGTTGTGGCAAGTTTTGTCGTGATGAATTAGGCGCTTTGTGAGCAGATCCGACGCGGGCGCAAATTACATCTAATCAGTCACTCATAATTAATCTGAAAACTGAAACTGATTACGGAAAACGAGTGGGAAAATTAAAGCCATATCATTCCTCACATCACAACAACAGCCCAAAAGAGGAGAAATCTGTTCTCATGGTAACGGAGCAACTTTAAGAGAAAGAGAGGAGGATTTGCTCCAAGATTTGAAGACCCTGCCATCAAGTTTGATCAACTGACAAATAAAACGATCAATATTTCAGTTGTAGAGTTGGACTTGTGACCAGAAGGTTGTAGGTTTGAACTAGGGAAGCACCAAGACACATTTTCTTGAAAACGAGTACTTGCATATTTAATAAACAAACGACTTAAATTTACAGGTTACAGCTTTAGTCATATAAATTAACAAAATCGGCAAGGGGCTAGTTTGAAATTAACAGCACTTATTTCAAATGAAAAGCATGCTGTAAATATAAATAAATATAAATGATAAAATATTATAAAGGCATTATAGGTATACATTCTTAAAAAAAAACAGTGAGTGTCATTCAAGTGTTTCTTTTTTTCAGTTTGTTGTAAACCGTACTGCTTTTCACAGCACATTAATATTAAATCTTTGATATTTAGTGCGCAATATTTGAATCAATTAACAAATTATTCTCTTCTAACAAGTTTGCTGCAGGGTGAGTTATGTTGGTTTTGAAGCAAACTCTTGGTACTTGTTGTCATGTTGTGATTTTCACATGTTGTGTGCATCTCTACAAAATAAGAAAAATGTGAAAAAGAAAGTGAATTCCACTATAAACAATGCAGCTCATCTTTACACAAATAGACACATTAATGAACAACGTCATGCTTTCCCCGAGTAAAACAAAAACCTTTAACGATCCAGATTCCAATGGTTACAACACACACACACACACACACACACACACAAACGAAGAGAAGAAAATACCAGAGGTGACTAGAATCAAAACCCCAAACAACCACGGCTTAGCAGAAGACCATGACCTACACGCTATTGGGCAACGCGCGAGTGAGAGTATAACAATGATGTAATGACCAGTAAAGTAAAGGGAGAAAAGAGGTGGAGAAGTGGGCGGATGTGAGTGGGAGACAGTGACAGGGGCATCATTATCCTAAACAAACCGCTGTGCGTGGGAGTGTAGGCGAATGGAGGAGGAATCGTGCGTGTGCGTGTGTGTGTGTGTGTGTTCTCACGTCTTGGATCCAGACGAGAGCGATCGCTCAGCACTGCGAGCGCTTTGTCCAACCAAGGACATCAAAAAATGAAAGACAGCAGAAATCCGAGGATGCGTGACTGTGTTTATGCAAGTGTTTGAGTGCGTGTATGTGTGTGTGTGTGTGGCTTAATGTGAGAGATGGTGAAAGAAATATCAGAAAAACAGCAGTGAAGGAGGTGAGCGAGAGAGAAGCAGGAGAGTGTGTAGGCGGAAACCATTTACAGTCTGTCTCAAACCCAACCCCACTGGCGCACACACACACACACACACATCTTCAGCTGCACTAGGAACCGTATTAGAATAGGTTTGCACATAAACAAGAGCTAAGACAACCCCTGACTTCACATTCCTCTCACTAAACACAATTTCTGCAAGTTCGAACATGCAAATTCATTAATAACCACTAGTTATAAACGTTGAATGTATTAAATATTCCTAAACCACTCATCGCACGTTTGTTTGCTTGATCTATGAGTTGCCCTTATGTTGGGCGTTTTCACATTCTACACATGGACACAACTCGTACTAACATGCAGCATTTAATTGTTGTTTGAGAAGGAGACAGGCACTTATTAAAATCCAAAGTGTGACAACAGCGCCATACGTGGCCATTTTTGGGACAGCATGACAAACCACTGAGCAACAGTGTTATTTTTGACAACGATTTTTAATTTAGTTTTAGTCATAGTCTTTTGACCAAAACTCAGTTTTGTTTTAGTCCCAATTTAGTAGTCTTATTTTTTTTTGTTTTAGTGAATTTTAGTCAACTAAAAAGTTAAATTACAGTATAGATTTAGTCAACGTAAATATAGGTGCTATATATTCAAAATTTTTACTAAAGTTGTTTTGTCAAAGAAATCTGATCACGTTTTCTTAAACTTATTTTTATTTTTACATTTTTTACTTTTCTTTCAATCCAAATAAATGTAATGTCATAAATGAAACCTCAAAGAGAAAATTAAATACAGTAAAATAAAATTTATTTTAATTGTACCACGTTTATAAGTAACAAATGGCTGCACAGTGGAAAAAAAGAAGTTTCATCTGCAGATGGCGCTTCAGGTTTGTTGTGTTTTTGCCCGTGATGGTTTCTCCACACGCGGCGTAGTTTTTTTAAGGACGCGTTGAATGTAAAACGAATCCATTTATCTGACCGTTTTTTCCTGCCGAGAAAAGACATATGTTTAGTTTTTATTTGTTGATGAAAGTGTCAATAAATGTAGTTTATGTAGTTTTTGTCCCTCATTTTGTTTTCGTCAGGGAAAAAAGCGAAGGTGACGGAAATATTTCATCAACAAAATTAACACTGCTGAGCAAAATGTAAGAGTTACATAAAAAAAATATAAGTGATGTCTCAACATGTTTTCTGGCACATTCAGATGGTGTTCAGGGTGACAGGCTGGACGATAAACATCACTAGCACTTAATCAATACTCATCTTGCAGCTAAAAATCCAGTTTAATGGAGAGATGAGTTTGTCTTTAGTTATTCCATGGGCAGAAAAGTGAAAGGAAGGCCTGACGGGGCACAATCAGACCGGCAGTGAGCTTGACTGGCCGCGGGTAAGACTTCTTTCAGCTAACAGTGCAAAAGTGGCCGATGAGAAATCAGGCCATTTTCAGCTACGTCTGCACATAAAAATATATGAGGAAAAAAACTGATGGATTGGCAACAATGAAGCTTCAACAAGCAAGAGTAAAGAAGTGCTAAACAAAAATCTATCACTCAACTTCAGTCTGAACAAGAAATATATCTGGCATACT
Organism: Paedocypris micromegethes; assembly: GCA_028031935.1. Classification (NCBI taxonomy): domain Eukaryota; kingdom Metazoa; phylum Chordata; class Actinopteri; order Cypriniformes; genus Paedocypris; species Paedocypris micromegethes. Next base: position 12,581,553 of record CM051506.1, read on the forward strand.
CGTATTTTGTGATTTACCTGAGCATTTTCAAGTAAAGTGAAGCAAGTTTGTCAAAATCGCCACTAGGTCCATATCAATATTGTTTTCTGCATTTAACCCAGCAATTTTTTTTTGGGGAATTTTTTTTTTGGGAAATGTGCGTTGGGAATGAGCAAGCTACTTTTTTTGCCTTTTCGCGTTTACTGTTGTTATTAGAAAAGTGTTAAACACTTCAGTTCGTCTGTTTTCAAAGTGCGTTAAAAATAAAGATGACTTGACAAATCTGTGTTTAAAAAAATATGTATAAAACGAGAACTGTATTTTATATGGAGTTAAGATAGTTGCATGTCTGTACACATGAATATTACATTAGAATATTTGTAAGAGAACGTATTGTGTACTGTACATGTTTCTACTTTTTACTGTTTTGTTACCATTCACACCTTAAATCTCATACAATGATACAATGTCAATAAAGACCATCCCAGCCATTCAGTTATCCTCCATAATTCCAATTCAAAAGGAATAAATGTACAAAAACAGAAATGTTCAGAAAATAATTGGACTAAATATCTAAAATGCATGTTAAATTATTTCACTGTACGTTATGCTTGATGGTCCTGTGTAGATTTTGTGGGATTCGAATGGGCTTGTGACACACACACACACACACACACACACACACACAAACACAAACACATTTGCTTGGTGATCTTGAAGTTAAAAACTCATTTTGTGCCCAAAGAACCAAAGCCGGCATGATTCCCATCAGCAACAGGCGTCCGGAGGTCAAGCGCTCTCGCACATCCTCAGCAGAACAAAAGAGCAGGCCAGCGGTTCTGAAGGCCCGGCAGCGGAGAGAAATGCTATTTCAAGGTGTTGGCGCCCTCAAACTAGTTCCACTTCTAAAACCCATCATAAATGATGCATTGCAGACTTCCCCTGCAGCCTAGACGCGTTTCCATCCACTGCATCAGCTACTTCAGCAAGGGCGAATAATGGAAGGAGTAAAATTGGGAATTATTTAGGCGAGAAAGTAAGCTGCCATCTGAAAGGCTTTCTCTGGTTTTAAAAAAGGTACTACTCTACGTGAAAAGCTTCTTACAAAGCTGACAGCGAAGCAACATTAGTGCGCGATTCCCGGAGTCATGTGGGATAAAGCCACCCAGCTCGTGGCTTCCCGTCAGGCTTAAAACGGTATTCCGAGACTCACCCAAATCTTTCGATCCTTGGCTTTCACTAGCCAGCTCGCCCATTCGCACCAGAGCGTCGAAATATCCCTTTGCTGCAAACGTCACACCTAGAGGACGGAAGAAAGAAAGAAAGAAAGATAAATGACATGCGATCTCATGTGTGATTATGGCCGTGTGTTGACTGATCAAAGGAGCCGTGATGAGGAGGGGAAGCTCTCAGCTGTGCTTTGGTGTCAATCCAGCTGGGTAATGAGGAGCAAACTAAGCCATCGGAGTGGAGACAACAGTGCACAACAGGAAGTGAGGACCAGGGAAGATGGCCTTTCAGGAACTAGGGGGAAAAAAAAAAACTCGGAAATCCACAACACCAGACCTTCTGTTGGTTTCCCTCCATGCTACAGTAAATTTCCGTTAAAATGTCATCAAAAAGTGATGATGGTAGGAGCTGGATGATTCTCGATTATCTTGCGATAATCTCGATTAATTGAACACGTTAAAACCATTACGATTAATGCAAGATTATTTCATGCATTTTTTTTATTCATTTGCCCTATTAGTTCCCTGACAAGTTTTGTACACATACTACAAGTGAGAAATTTTTGAACAAAGGGTGCATTACTTTTAAAATACCACATTTACGCGAATATTAGCACCCCTCCTGATTTTTCAGGCACAAAAAAAAATATTTATTTGTACTTGTGACTCAAGCTCAGGCGTTTAAAGCTGTGTGAAGAGAAAGGATTATTATCCCCTGATAATCGACGATAAGCATCCCCCAAGTTTCGGAGCGTCAAATAAAAAGGGTGCTTTTATTCGTGTAAATACGGTAATTGATGGACACACACACACAAACCTTCGATAAGAAAATTAAATGAACATCTACAACTGGAATTAAAGTACATATTGTCTAAATTGATAAATCACTTTGTTCTTAAAAATAAAAATAAATTACACATTTGGAAACCAAATTATTTTCAATATTTTCTTATTAAAAGTACAAAAAAGGAAAAATCGAACCAAACCGTGAGAGATTTAGGCTCGTCTTCAGCTGGTGAATCCTGAGTTTTAAAAGGAACTTCAACCATTAGATAAATCACATTAGTTCTAGAAGTTTGGACACGTTGAAAACACTGGAGATAAACTACCTAGAGACTTTGCTTTAGGCCTGTGGTTCACAGTCCAAAACAAACAGTAAAATGATGTAAAACTAAATCTACCAAATGTCTGCCATCAGATGCCCTTAGGAAGAATTAATTATGGATGCTTTGCTTTTTATTATGAAGGGATGGAGCACACTCAATAAAAAAAACTAAAAAAAAAAGATCCAGAGATGCAGTAGAATCTAGATGGTTCCAGGATCTTCAACCGGACTTTGCGGACGTTAAACCCATTAAAAACGTGCAATATGCAAAAAAAAAAAAAAAAAAAAGCAACGTATGGAAATGGTCATTCCAAACACAGTAGAGAAATTTTAGTGATTGTGCTTAAATTAAGTGTATATTGCACTATGCAAGATACATAAGGTTGAAGTATATTTTAACATCTTGCTCTCATTATTTTGCACCAGGGACATCAAAACACAGAGTGTCAACACACACCAAAGCCATGGTGTGTACATAAATGATGCCTTGTGTCATAACCAAAAGGCATTATGGGTATTAAGGGAATGACCAACAAGTGCTTTAATTGCAGTGTCGGCATATCCAACACACTTATCAGCAATCAACGTCCACAAAACCACTACACACTCAGACAAACAGTGTTTAGTTCTGGGAAAGCAAAAGAGCTTGAAAGCAAAACCAGCGTTTCTTTAAATTCAATAAACAAGATTTGGGTCCCGCAGAGTGACGAGGAGCACCAATCCCAATTCATTTTTGTGCGCAGAGACGGGCAAGCGATTCATCAGCCGGTCCAGCTGTGGCTCTCACTGGCTGATGCGGGCACTGGTTTCTGCGGGCACCGTTCAGATAATATTTACAGAACAATTATGCAAAGTTGTGTCCGACAGATGGAACCTCAAAGAAAGAAAATATGAGTGTAACTACTTTTCCCATTTGGATTTTCTGACTGATGCCTTCTACTGTACAATATTGATACTTTAAGGAGTCTTTACACAAGTAAAGTGTAAAGTAAAGTGAGTGAGATTGTCAATATGGCGAACCATATTGAAATTGGTGCTCTGCATTTAACCCATTTCTGTACCCAAGTGTAGTGCACATACTGGTCTGAAAGACACAAAACAAAATAATAATAATAATAATAATTTTTAATAAATAGTTTTAATAGTAAAAAGTACCAGAGTAAATTGCTTTGTTACTTAAGTATTTTGGCTACTTTGTACTTGAACAGAGTACAAAAAAGCAACCTTTACCCTCTACTAAATTGTTTATCGATTATTTGTACTCTTTACTACACTACATTTGTATAGACACTTACTCATTACATTGTGAATGTGCGTTACAAGTCGGCATCTTTTTCTACCCCAGTTCATTTATTGGACGGACGAGGTGATATCGCCATCTGCAGGATGTTGAAGGTCCTGGATGATATTATTGCTCTTGATCAGCAGTTGCACTTTGACTGAGATTGACTTTTTGTTGCTTTATTAAATCCATTATGTTCTGCCATTTAAAAACACTAAAGGGCTAAATTTAGTTTCTATAACCTCAAGAAAAAAAAAACAGTTTCTTGTTTTTCCACATTTCTCTGTGTTTGTTGAGCCTAAATTCAGTACGAGTAAAATATTTATGTTCTTTTAAAATTGGACACTTTTCTCAAGTCTTCTTGGAATTGGTGGTTTGTAACTGGTTATTTTTACAGTAGGGCATCTGTACTTTTACTCAAGCATGGCTTTCAGGTACTCGTTACACCTCTGATAATAAAACACAAGACTACTTATAATGAAAAAAAATATAAAAGTAATAAATGACAGAAAGCAGCAGACAGCTTTTCAGCACACGTCACTGACTGGAGTTACACTTGCTCTAGATTGGAAGAGATCTATAATCCTATTTACTTTAAGAAACTGTATGGCAATTATCCCCCTGAACCTTGTCATAACACACACACACACACACACACACACACACACACACTCTCTCTCTGGACTCGAGGCTCACATCAGCACAATAGCAGTCAGAGATAATAAATGTGGGGTAGCAGACTGTGCTGACTGTGTGTCTGACTGATTTCCATTTCTTAAAACATGGGGTAGAGTGGTAAGACGGGGCCAGATTACTAAAGAGGATTATGATTTCTTCAGTGGGCTTAGTGGACCAGAACATCCCACCAGATTTACCAAGAATCTTCAATATGAGGCCGCCAATTAAATGTATCGTCTTTGATGAATCTACAGAACGTCTTGAATGTGGAGTTTGTTTGACTTCATGTGGACAACGGCTTGGACGTTGACAGCTACTGTATGTCATGTGACCATCAGGCTGAGGATCAGTGCACTTAAATGACCCCAGCCAATCTAAAAAGCCCCAGATATTTACTGTCTGCTTGAAAGCTTGGAATTAACTCGCTCCCCAGGATTTACGGGTCCTGTCTCCATTGTACCGCTCATGAAGATGCGCAGGAATGCACAATGTTTATGGCGGCTTTCTGCTCGAGGCCGTGAGAAGATTACAGCCAAGAATGTAAATGCAGACATCAAAATAAAAAGGTCCGTCTTTCATCGATCATCTGCCACACCAAAGTCTGATTGTTCTCGTTTATGATGAATAAAGATCAAATCATCCGCGAGACAAGGCCCACTGACGCTTCTCTGTACCTACAGGTCAGTCGTGCGAGAGTTAATGACCCGTGTGACCATCCCAACCTTAGTACAGCCAGTGTTGTCATCTTCAGATGAAGTATTCGTGGTAAACAGGGAGGTGTGGAAGATATGAATAGGTGGCTTGATAGATGATGAGAGGGTTGGTTGAGTTGGAGGCGTGACGGAGAGATACTTACTGGAAAGAGCCTTCTCGTAGTTCTTCCCCATGGCTATGAAATTCCTCAAACAGGGATTGAACTGCTCCATGATGTTCTGAAAGAGAGAAACATTGCAACACTGTTTAAACGCGTCATTGAGAGGCAGTATGCCTTGTGAAAAATGAGCAAACATCTACATTTGTGCAATACAGTAAATGAAACATTCAAAGGAACTAGCAACACAAGTAAACAAGTGTAAATGTACCGAGAAAATCTGAAATTAACACAGACCATTGCAAAAAAAGAGAAGTTGTCTCTATGATGATAGTTTGTTATTTACAGTACAAATAAGGCGTTTTATTTACTTTTTAAAATTCATTCTATAAACCAGATTTAAACTCGGGAACAGCATTTGTTTACATTATTTATAGGCATCGTTATCAAGTTAGTTAACGTGCACTGCAACTTTCTCCGACACCCCAACACACACACATACACCTACCTCATTTTAAGTGGTGTTACAATTACATAAAATAAACGAAGGATAATATTTTAAGCTTCATGATGAACAATATTTAATGAGACTAAAAAAACATTTTGAATTAATAAACTAATCTTTAGTTCTTTTTAATCATTAAAAAAAAAGTCTAGAATTGTCAGTGTGCTGTATA
>CM051506.1:12587336-12609349 GCA_028031935.1 Paedocypris micromegethes
AAAAAAAGAATCGTCCATACAAATTTAATAAAAGTGTGTGTGTGCGCCTTTTTTTTACAAATATCAAAAAACAGTATATTTGTAAAAAGATGAAACAATAGAAGTTATTAATGGTGCGCCTTGTTTAACGTTGTCTAACATGTTTTGACTACAAGTTAACAAAACAGAATAAAAGTCAGTCAATATGCAGATGCCATAATAAAGCTATTCAGAAGGATTTATTTGATCACATACTAGATCTCAAACATCTGACAATTTGAAAAAATCATTAAATATCAATAAATTTGAAAACCTCTTATGTAATTAAAAAGACCAGACATTAGGATTGAGAAAAACGGAACAAAATCATAAAAAAGAAGCGCATGGATGACACAATAATGGGAAGAGTGAGGAAGCCATTTAAAATCGCATGTATTCATTTCCCTTGATGCGGGAACGCTTGGATTCGCAGGCATCATTTCATGTGTTAAAAAGAGTGTGATTATTCTTGTAGGAGGGGAAGCTGACACTCATTCCGGGAGCCGGCGCAGAATTCCTACATTTTGTTGAGGGTTTTAAAACGCCATTTAAGCGGATATGACAAAGCCACCTAAAAAAAAAAACGTCAATTAACTTATCTTGCTCCGTTGTGTCGAGGTAGACCTGACCAAACGCAGTTCGGACGTCAAGCGTTGGCATGTCTGGTGTCTCGGAGGTTGCACATGCAGCGGGCAAATATTCTGGAGACTCAACCAAAATAAACATTTCCCTGCTGCGCTGCGGTCTAATCCAGCGGTGATGCTCACTCCAGCAGGCATCTGTCATCGCACCCAAAACACCAGCTACTTCCCCTTCAGGGTTTCCTCCAATTACACCAGCCACAGCCTGCCAGGGCCTTAGGGCCAGCGAGTCCCCGAGCTGACAGCACAACAATACTGACAAACCCTGATTTATCACATTACACTCCATACCACAGCCTCCCGACGGTGAGGATAGTGCATCTGAGGAACATCTCTACTAGGGCTGGGCAATTAATCGAAAAATAATCCATATCAATATTCAATAAATAGTGCAAATTTTTCCAGGGTGATTATTTTCCATTTTAGGAATTTTGGATGTGGAGTCACAATGATGTTTAACAGAGTTCAACTTTCATTACAACATTCTGTTGTTTACATAACAATATTTGTTTACAGAAGATGCAAGGAATGCACAAGATACATCCTATTATAACGTATATCTTGATAAATGATAAATATCAAGAGTTATTTAATTCAGAAGAGAACTACTCAGGATCCATGTAGACAAGAAAATATGAAAAAATTTAAGTTACTTTTACTTTATTTGACAAGAACTACAAAAGTGATTGTATGATTTAGACACTGTGCTTTAATTTCAGTTGTTGATGATCAATGAATAATCCTATAGAAGATCTATGTGTGTTTCCATCACTTATTTTAAAATCAAGTGAGATTTCTTTTTTTTTTTTTTTAATAAAATGTGCCTTACTTTTAACGTGAGCATATTTGTTGTACAAATCTTGTCAGTGAACTATGAAAGGAAAAATAATATAAATAAACAAAATAATCGTTCAACAATCTTAATTGAGTTAAAATGTTCAATTAATTACGATTTTGGCATAATCGCCCAGCTTTAATCTCTACCATTCTGGCACAGTGTCCAGGATTATGAACCACCACCACCACTAACACACCCAGTGCCGCCGACCATTCTTATAATCTGCCGAGCGTTTGCATGTAAAACACATCCAATCAGTTGGAAAGTGTGAATCGAAAATTCAAACGTGAAGTTGAGTGATCAGAAATATGAAACACCAGAAATATGAAACTCCTACATTTAAAACCCAATCTAGGTCCATTAAAAGCCAAGCTGATAAGCTGACAGCTGGTGCCACCCAGGGGTGCCACAGAGAGACTTACTGCCATCTTTGAAAAGATGGCCGTGTTCGTTTCATCAAGACGCCGACTGAAACATGGCAACAAACTAAGAAATACCAGGTCACAGCATTCTCGGTTGCCTGGGTGACACGTGTCCTCACGCTTTCAAACTGATATAGGGCAGGTATAAATAGTCGAGCGAAGACGAAACAAAAGCCATATTGCCTTATGCTACACAACCAGAGTACAGCGGTTAAAAGAGGGCAGCCGCTTTATTGGGACGAACTGGTCTTGTCCCAAATAACAGCAGTCGACTGTATCTAGTAGAGCTGCACGATTAACCGTTAAAAGATCGCGATCTCGATTCTACCCCCACTCACAATCTTAATCCAGAACTTATATGTATCAAAAGAAAGATAATCTTGCATTACTTCTATCGTATTATCATGCGTGCTTAATTACCTGCATTAGAACAGTGGATGTTGAGTAGAGTTTGAAAAATATCAGAAAATAAACAGGGAGAATGAGTGAGGAAACAACGGTATCAACACAGACATTGTAGTATCTGAAAAAGGATTTTATTCTGAAGTTTGTGTGTTTACTGCAGTTTCAAACCTGAAGATGACACTCAGCAAACCACATACAGCAAACAGAGTTGAGGACAAAATTATTAGAACCCATACAAAATAATCATTGTTTGATAAGTATTTCAAAAGTGCTTTTAAACAGTGTTGTCTTCAACACATAACACAAATACTGTACTTGGTATGTTTATTTTTTATTACGTTTAATGGTGAAATTCTCTCTTTACAACATTACTTTTACATTACATTTTCATTCAATTGATCTATTTGACAACCTGATTTTTATATTTAAAACATAAAAATATATATACAAGCCAAAAAAAAAATCGTGATTCTCATTTTTCCAGAATCGAGCAGCTCTAGTATTTTTCATAACTAATGTGCCACGTGTGATTTGTGGGAGAAATGAAGGTGCAAGAACAGCTCTGACGTCACCGGTCACTGTTCTGCTCTGAAAGTGGGTCTGAGGACAACAGAAAGCAACGCCTCAGGAAAAAGATGTCACCTGATAGCTCACGTCACTGAATTCAAGACATTAGATTGAAGGAATCCTCTATTCGGTCACTCCTCAAGCGGTTCCTCAGCAGGTCTGCGGCGTCCCGTCAGCAAACCTCATTAACCACACCTCACCAACATTCCCACAACATGTGAAGGCTTGAAGAAAGAAAAGCAGCGAGGACTTAGAGACGGTTTAGAATGAGAAGACATAACGTGGGTGGTTTACATAACCGTTAGCCCAGACCAGGTTTGCGCTAAGAGCGGCGAGATGTTGTTAACCAAGTAGCTACAGAAGTTAAAACAGCTTTAGGCTCGAGTAGCACTTCTAATGCAGAGATTTCCAAAATGGCAGTAGAATCAAACCACGGCTTCCTCCACCGAAGTCATGTGTCAAAACCACAACAAGATTGCATCATATCTGGGAAGACTGATATTAGCTTAGCAACATGCTAACATCGAAAAGTAAATCCTGTCAGATTTGCAACAAAGCCGAGGAATACTCGACATTCCGGGCTTACTAGCTAGCATTAGCATTAGCAGCATGAAATAAAAAAAGAGGGCCAAGTGAGGACACGGGGAGTGGGAAGGCTTTTCTCGATTCCGTCAGTGTGGCTAATTATATCATCCCAGTCCTCGTGTGCTACATCTGCCAGCCTAATTGCAGGAGCTAATTGGAATATGGGCCAGCGTTCACGTCGCATCTGCTAGATGTGTTATTCTAGATTCCGTGAGGAGAAACGTCTGCAACACCTTTGTCTCGATGACAAGGCAAGACATGGCGGGGAAACCAAGGCGCTTAAAAGCGGAGGTGTAAAGAGCACCTGAAAACCAGATGGGTAAAAGTACGCATAACTTACTGTAAAAAGTACTCCAATACAAAATACAAATTGCCAATTACAAAAAGACTTGAGTACAAGTTGTAACGCCTCCAATTAAAAAAATTTAAAAATTAAGTATTTTACTCCTATTGAGTTTAGTCTACAAAACATCTACAAATATGAACTATTTATAAGGTTTTATTTCCTAATAAAAAAATGAAATGACATCTCGTGTTTCAAAATGGCAGGACAAAAAGGATAAAAGAACAAAGTCAGTCTCAGTCAAACTCAAATGTGCAAAAAAGTGCAACAGCTCATATATGACATCCAGTACCTTCAGCTTCCTGCAGATCAAGTTCAAGTTCAAATGTAGCGGAGTACAGAGTACATACACATACTCTAATCACAAATGTAGTCAAGTAGAGAGCAAAAGTTGTTAAAAGTACAAAGTAGCCAAAAACATACCTGTGAATTTTTTTTTAATTATACAAAAAAATACAAAAAAAACCCAATTGTTAACTTTATGTGTCTAGTATGTAAGCTAGAAAATGGCTTTAGTACTTTGATGTCAAGCAATTTGTGAAGTGGTTTATGTCATAAACCCCAAAATAAGCAAAGCTAAAATAATGAAGTACAAGCAAAATTAATTTAGTAAAAGAAAGTCATCTTTTCATTTGGTCTAGATTCAATTTACCCGCGGCAGAGCAACCAATTACATTCATCATCATGTTCTAATTATTTAGCACCAGAATCAACCTGCCACAACTCAACCGTTCTACATCCTCTTCTCAAAACAACGATTTGATCTAATATCTGAACCAGAGTCAGCGGGATTCCAGCAAATTCCAGCACTGTGGGTTTCGCTGTCCGAGGCTTCATAAATGATTGACAGTACAAATATTCAGCGCGCCAACATCTGGCCATTCAGCGCGGATCCTCGGCAGACGGAGCCCATGTTGTGGGCAATCAGCGAGGAATGTGTGGAATATGGCGACTAGCTGTATAATGACTGGAGAAGCGTTCCTCCTCCCCCGTCAGAACAGCATCTTAATCATACCAAGAAAAAATAACATCAGCATCTGTCGCTGAACATCTCTAAAGATGCAAGACTGCGGAATATCTTCTTACAATGTAGGCGTGTGCGATACGAGTGAAAATTTGACTTTCACGATATTTTGTGTCCAGGCGGTATTGGGAGCTGGTCACAAAAACCTGTATCCTATCAATATTTAAAGTAAATTAGATTTAGGGAATAACGTGGATAAGCATCTGCCATTTTTAATACAGTACAGCTTTTAAAAATAGTATCCCAGGCATTTATTCGAAAAATGAGAGAGAGAGAGAGAGAAAGAGAGAGAGAAAGAGAAAAAGAGAGAAAGAGAGAAAGAGAGAAAGAGAGACACATACACGGTACATCTATCTATTTATGTTATCTATTAATTCTGCCTGTTACAACGCTTTCTGCATTCGATTAGCAATGTCTCCAGGCCGTCATTAAAGGTTGTAATGCGTTTTGTGTTGATCAATTTGCTCATAATGCCACATTGGTTCACAAAACCAAGATAATCAAGAGTTTAGGCAGAAAATAAATGTTTTTTTTTATTAACGTTTCTGGTTGACTTACATTAATATTCTCTTAAAAATTATTTTTTTTCTTTGACAAACATAACTTTGTATAATTTTGATATAGTTTCACTTATAGACAATAAAATGTTTCTAGTGGTTCATTTCCCAAGATCCTGTGATCCATGATCCAGTCAGACTCCACACATACTCCGAGCAATTGTTTCAAGCTCACGCCTGTTTCATGCTCTCTGTTTATCAGACGCCGTGTGAAGAGGAAGGATTATCCCCTGTGCAGCGACAGAGCGTTTTGATTGTGTCTCTTCCTTGGACTCTTTATTTTTTTTTTACTCATTGCCGTGTTCTTAATTTTTGACCGTTTCGACTCTTTCTGCGATGACACACTGGACTCGTTTGTAGCCGGTTGCGCTAAGCTAAACCAGACGGTCATGATTTGTAGTCACTGTTTGTTGTAATATAAAATATTGTATTGTATTTAGTTTAATCTTACTTCTTCCAGTGTTGTTTTGTCTCTGCTTCGTGTTGCGACGTGTCTAATTTATCTTTATTTCTGTTATTGAGCCAATAAAAGCTTTATATTGTATTATATTGTACGCACATCCACATATTTGCTTATATATACGCGCATATTTGAAATCTGAAATTAAAAGCACACATTCGAAAAAGGTGCTTGTATTTGCGTTAATATGGTATTTATATTTAAAAGGTTAAAAACAACTCCAATAAGCTAAAAAACTGCCCACTTATAAAACACAGAGTAATGCTAAGCCCCCTAAAAGCGCCTGAAGGATTCTTTCAAAAGCCTCTTTATTGCATGTAGGTATTTCCAGAATGCTACTCTGGCATGTCCACACCAAAGATCCGCTTTCCCACAATCCAAGCCAAAGCTCGGGCCTTTCCAGCCTGGCATTCAGACACCCGTGAGGCTGCCAGAGACCTTCATGCTGCTTTTCCAGCGCATTACATCTTTCAGCATGAGAGTAAATGAATAAGCAAATAATGAAAATCAATTAAAAGCCCATTAGGAGCTAAAGGAGATAGATGGACCTATAGGTCACCGTGTAAGCTGGATAGACGTATTGTGATCGTCACGTGACCTTCTGACCCTCGTGACAGCGCTTCATATTCCCGTGGCTCTCTAGAAGTTTCCATGGAAACGCGTGAGTGTCTTTTACCCTGTAGGTTACGGCTCTGACGAATTCCTTTTGGAGAATTTAATTAGGAACGGACTCCATTTGCCTTGATCATTAAAGTTCACCATTCAGCAAACGCAAAACACACTGGGCACGATGCTAGAGTCGCTGCTTCAGTGAATGAGCTGCTTTTCTAATGGACATTTCAACCCACATCGTGAAAGCAGTGGAAGTAGGCAATAAATGACAGTAGGATTGAAAAAAATATTTCAAATGCAAGCAATATCTTCATCAACTAGAGACTATAGCACCAAAACAAACAATTAAAACTGAAGACCTGCTTCACATTTTTCACTATTATTTGATTGGACGACAAGCACCAAGCTCCCTAAAGCGGCTAATCAGCTTTTCTTGGTGAAAAAAAAAAAAATAATCAGCATTATTGCTGTTTTTAAACAGCGTCCTCAAATTAAACAATTTCATTAAATCACTTCACAAAAATAACGGTGGACAACAAATTATGCATTTGCGTTTGTCTAAAGTGAATTTGCCGGATTTAACCATTTGATTCATTTGAATTGTTTATGAAAGTTGTTGTACAATTTGTACATGCCGAATTCAACTAAAATATATTGAATTTGACATTAAAATGTGTTAATTCAAGACAAGCAAATCATTTTTTTATTTGTACGGGTAGCTGCGTAAAAAATATACCGTATTTACTCGCTTATAAGTCGATCCGCTTATAAGTCGACCCCCCACTTTAGCTGTGAGATTGTGGTATTCTGTTTAGACCCTCTTATAAGTCGAGTGAAAGAAATTAGAGAAAAGTGAATAGATAGAAATTAGTAGAAACCTATTTCATTTCATATAAAGTCAATTCTGGTTATTTGGGGCCCACGGAGACACTAAAGCCGCACAGGGAAATAATGATAGAACACCTGTTCAGATGCTCTTTAATCCTTCCTATAGAAATAATAAAAGTATTCAGACATGCTTGGTGGTAAAGGAAACCTAAAAATCAAGTAACCCTGTTTGTTTATGTTGGTGTTAATCTACTTAAGCTATTGTTAATTTATGTTTAAGTTTAATTTGTCATTGATATGGTTGCATTGTCATTTTAAGATTTCTGGGAAAAGTGCCCTGCCCCTTTAAGAGAGTTCTCCCCAGAATCGCATGGCTATATGCTAACTCGTATACAGCGTTCGAAATCCACCGTGTGACTCGTTTATTTGTGAAGCCCCGCGCCAAAGAGAGACTAGAGACAGAAGAAAGCTCAGCTGAAAGTGTGCGAGAGTGCGCGCGTGTGTGTGTGTGTGTGTGTGTGTGTGTGTGTGTGTGTGTGTGCGGAGCAGCGGCGAGCGGAGTCAGTGCTACTCACTTGTCCGGCTTGTGCCGTTTTCTGAAAGATGTATTTAGTTTGCGTCATAAATGTTCATTTAATTACCGCAATTGTGTCTCCGCTGTTTATTTTCGTAAGAAAGGGTGAAATATCTGCGCACTGCGCATGAGTAAAATATTTTCTATTTCGGTAGACCGCGCGTATAAGTCGAGCCCCCCACTTTGAGCCCGAATGTTTTAGGAAAAATCCTCGACTTATAGTCGAGTACATACGGTATATATAATAGAAAAAAACAACACTGACATTTTTTTCCTACTTGAAGCGTTCTGCAAATACATTAGGATGTAATGTATTTAAGACGAAAACTTTGAAAACTTTAATCCATCTAATCCGTGCCATGACTTAATGAATTCAAACAATTTTTTTTTTATAAATGATAAAATATTAGTAATAAATGTCATAGCAGCTGTTTAGTTTGCCCTTTGTCAGATGTTTATTGAGGTACAGTATATAATGACATACGGACAATCTCACACGAACGGTTACCGCCATCTTGAAATGACGTCATGCAAATCCATTGGGGAGAAGACAAGCTTACTTTATATTTTGGAAGCAAGCAAAAGCTCTAAAACAATATTGTGTTTTTGCGTTTATGTTTATTTGACGTGAAAAAAACTTTTTTTTAATACACGAACTCATCTCAAATCATGCTAGCAGTAAGAAAAAGACGCGCTCCTTACGTATGGCGAAAATATTTCGAAAATTGAGACAACATTTTCACAGCGCTACATTTCGTTATCTAGGACATTTGTAAGTCGGGGTACCACTTTTTCATAACCGTAGACCTTGTTTTTTGTTGGTTTAATGAGGCTACAAAAAAAGCTGTTGGTCCATGTTCTCATCCTCTCAGTTTCCCAACAGGGGCTTCTCTAGTCTAGTGTGGATGTAACTGGACTTTCATCTGCGGCTATTGAGGTTAGAGTTGACCTCTTCAGAGAGGCGTAATTCAGTTGGTTCCGTTGGTCACAGCAGGGCTGACCTCTTTAACCTTTACATAATGAAAACGTGCTCCTGTAGGGACCGAGTCATGTTAGGGCCAATTGCTCTCAAACGGTCCTTAAGGCCTGAAAGAAACGGACCCTGACTTGTGATCGTCTTAATGCCTCCAACCATCCGACCAAACGCTGCTGCAGTATATTAGTCTGGAAGTCTAAAGCAGAGGCGGACGACTCGCTGACCTCCCCGAAAAAAAATGACAGGCCCACGTCACAAATTACAGACCATCTCAAAAGAATCCGCAACCTTTCCTTCTCTTTCCTCACCCACTCTTTTCTCTCCTCCTCTCCCTTCTCACAGTCACCAGCCTGATCGGAGACGCATCACTCTTCTCACATGATAGTACTAAAAACTGACTCATTCTAACCTTGTAATGTCACTTTAAAAGATATTGAAGGCTTTACCCTGATTACTTTATGCAGAAGCAAGTTTTTTTTTTTATATATATATATTTTGGCAATAAAAATAAAAAGCAAGCGTAGTGTATACAAAAATACCAACCTTGTAAATCAACCATAATTATTGTTAATCACATCACACATTATAGAACATTTCGCAAAAATAAAACGCCATTGCATTAAAATAATAATAAATACCATTTAATAAAAACCTTGTGCAAATATTGAAAAACAAGAATTTACATGCGTAAAACATTTTAAAACGAAAAATATATTATTATAAAATGTCACATATTAGAAAAGTCATAAGACGTTTTAAAAAAGAAAATACACAATTACAAAATGTTATATTAGAAAGAGGTTAAAATAGTATTAAAGTATTAAAGCATAGTATTAAACCATATTAGTTACTAATATTTCACAGTCCATAGTTTGTACTCATTTATTTTTACTTTTAACATTTACTATCATTTTATCCAAAACGTATCCTAACATGATTCCAGAACGCATTTTAAAGTGTGAGCGTAATAGAATAATTCAATACATCACTAAAGATGGCGTGATTAAACTATGAAGTTGCTAATATTACGGAGCATCTCGGTGAGTACAGTATTAGTACTGGAGAGCTTTGAGTAGAGACACAGCGAGAGCGTCGACGGCTCAGAGCCATTCCACCCCCAGACTTTCAGAGAGTGGGTGTGCGGAGTGAATTTGTCTCTTATAAAACCAATCGCTTTCAAAAGACTGTCAGGACCCTTATGAGAAACGCAATCCGGGGCCGGATAGGTGCGTGTCCTTGTTGGGATTGTTGGTTGGCACGTGATAATAACAACACAGTAAGTCAGCGTGGGGTCAGGTGCTTTAACTGGAAGGGGATAATTGCAGTGATTTACCGTTTAACTGCTGGGGGAATTTCGCAGGATTCTCCAGAGACTACAGAGAGCTGAAGTGTGTAAAAGTGTGTTTACTTGCCAATTACAACGTAAACCTTCTCTGACACGCTCTCCTTATCTTACAGGGCAATGTTGCTAGATATTAAACTCCATATAAAACAAGTGGTGTTGCGTAATGACACGTCATAATAATATATATATAAAAGAAAAATAATTAAGAGATAAATACAAATAAAAGACAGAGAGGTAGAACAATTTAACCAGGGGAAATATTAAATTAATAAACGTATTACATAATATATTTTACTTCGCACACACAGACACAAAGCATTACAAAGTATTACTGCTAGACAACAGCAAAACAAAATGTTTTGATGAACCAACATTTCATGTTAACACTTACAGATAAATCGAATTGAGAGCAATTATGAGGTTTACAACTGAAGCATTTTATTGTGCGTGAGCGCGAAACGTTTTGTAACATGTTGTTGCTAAGAAACCACCCATCTACAGTATATCCCTTTCGTGAAATATGCGTCCTCTCACTCCCTCGTATAACAATACGCTTTTAAACAACGTCCTTTCATGCGGCAGAGCGAGGGGAATTTCACATCATTGAGGTGGTCCGACCGCTTTCCCTGCCAAATTCATGGGAAAATTACAGATTCTCGTTTCGGTTTTGTGATTTTGGCGTGCACGGTGCTGGACACACCCACGAGCGGCCCAGCCAGAAGGTTGGGTGGAGCTGATGAGGTGACCACACCCATGGCATTGTGTCACCTGCAGACATGATGGAGCATGTCCTCACTCAACACATTTCTCCAAAACCCTGAACCCAACAGCTGGAAAGGTTCCACCTCATCTTTTTATTGTCCTTTCAGACTGTTCAAGTGTTTCCCCTAGCAAATAAATCAACAGCATGTGACAGCACCTTCAACAGATTCTCGTTAAGCTATTCGCTTTGTCACGACAATGGCTGAAGAGAAAAAAAAACCTCAAACTACAGTCTAAAACTTGGACTCCAACGCTTTATTCCCTAAAAAAAAAAAGAGCTTGTTCCAAAATGTACTAGAACACCACGGTGTCTTCCCCGTGAAATCAAACTTCAGCCGAGCCAAAGAAAGGAAAGGATGGATTTAAAAACACAACGTGCCTGTAGATAAAAATAGTCCCATTAAAGAAAAAAAAAAATCAATTAAACGTGCATATAAAGGTGGAGCTTCCAGGGAATTACATCACGGGTTTCTCCATCTAATCAGTGGCATCGCTAGCAACTATTTGACCTTTGATGGTCCAAATCCCCTCAGAAATGCGGAGATGGCATCTATACAGAAGAATGCAAACAATGGGTTGGTCACACGTGTGAACGCACAGCTGCAGCGTCTGGCCTAATTGGCTTGACCCCAACACGACCGTCCACTTAACCACCAGAACCAGCACAACCGCTCAAGAGACTGAAGGGCAAAGGTTGCGCAAGACACACTGGCTGGCGTTTACATCATAAAAGCCGATGCGATTAGTCAGAGCGGGCCAAGCCTGGCGCTGTCTGGATGACCGGGTCCCTGGGGTGGGTGATATACCGGTATGAACGTGAATATTGGTATTGAGCTCGGGAACGTCAATTTACATTACATGTATTGTGATTATTTATATTACGGGAAACACCATTAAAGCAATGAGTTATGCAATTGTCACTGTGGCGTTTTGGTTGGATCGTCACTTCCGGAGTCTTGCGTGCTCCGACAATCATTACTGGGTTTGTGAGGGTAGCAGGAGAGAACATTGAATTGTTTGTGATCAAATCTGTTTTTGGTTGAAATACTGTCTATAGTTGTAGTAGGTAAAGTAGTAGTGGGGGATCTCAGACGTCAACCAGCAGACAGTACAGTGCTAGTTGTGTCGTCATACCTAGGGTTCTTTAAAATACTAAATTGTCAATAAAAAAAATTTCAATCGGAGAATACAATTGTGCATCCTTTTTTGAATCATCACGGGACGTTTTTTGTCCCATATTGTTAGTCATTATAATCATATTTATTTATTTATTTTACACCATCATAATGCAATGGCTTTATCAATGGCAATATGGCTCTTGCTGTTTACATTTTTACATTTCAGAAAAATTTGTAACAAAAAAAAAAAAAAACTTTAAGCCGAATATAAAGAATAGTCATTGACACACAATAAATCAATAGCTTCTTGATTTCTGTTAAAAATTGTAAAACCTTTTGTTGCAAAACCTTCTTAAAAAGTCACAATATTTTCTGAACAAAACTGTCGTCTAATATCCCCCAATCGATCACGCACAAATGACCATGTGGTTATAATCATTTATAAAAGCAGCATCTCATACAAATCACATTTTATGTGAACTCCTGACTCACTTTTGATTAGATAACACTCGACGTCATAGTTTGATTGGTCCTTTAACTGTCTAGTGAGGAGGGCGGGTCTTTAAGCAGAGAGAGTAATATTAAAAATGGCAGATGCTTCTCCAGGTTACCCTCTCGTCTAATTTCTTACTTTGAAGTTATAATAAAAACTTTGCTTAAAACTTAAGATTTATTTTTTCGCCCAAATTTGTGATACCAGTATAATATTGACACCTGGACATCTCATTTAACCCACCCCAACCGGGTCCTGACTTTGATGGCCGTCCAGGTGGGGCTGGTTTGCTTGCAAGTAGGGAGTGTTTAGTGTGTAAAGTTGAGCAACACCAGCTTGCGGCTGAACACACACACACACACGCCCGCGTTTGACATCCCACCGTGTTTGGCCTCCTTATCTGGCAAACACTTCACTGGTCAATACCGCACTCCTGAACTCAATACAATTTCTAGCCGCCCGATTTCACAAGCTCTCTCAGCGTTGGGTGGATTTAGCGGGGCGATCCAGCTGAGCCTGCTTGCGTTCCACCACATGACACCTAGAGGAGACGCCAACACGGAATTAGCAGGGAATGATTGTGTTAAACGACCGGCAGATCACCAACAGACTGTTAGTGGTGGCGGATTCAGAGCCTTCCCATGAGGCTTAACCCACTTTGCATGCATGTAATGTGAATCCAAGTGATTAAACCAAGCAACAACTAATACAAACAATCGTGAGGATTGTGCCGGAAACTCTCACGGTACGTTCTGTGCCGCTTTTAAACCCACACGCCAGATACGGGAGGCGTTCGCTCGCCCTTGATCAACCAGAATAGTTTCTTTGTCCTCGTTTGAGGTGTTGGACTTCGGGCGGCCTATTTAACAGGCTTAAGAAGCTGGTGAGAAGAAGAGTAATCCTGGTGTGGCAAGTCTTAACTTTTTTTTTTTTAAGTGACAGACAGATGGGTCGATACTTCACAAAAGACGGAAGCCAGATACACTTCAGACTGAACCTGTTGCAACACACACACACACACACACACACACACACACACACTCCCTAAACAAACACCCGAGCTGGAATGCCCTGAGGAGAACATGCCAATAAACACAGCAACCCGTACAGGTTAGCTAGAAACAAACAGAACACACTGTCACACGGAAGAAACCGTAATGTATTGTTTGCATAAAAACGCTTTCACAATAGAGTCATTCATTATTCAATGTCATACAATAACAATATTAATAAAAACAATCCGCAGTCGCAAGATGTGACCCTTGTGATTCGGATTAAAAGTTATTCAAACAACAAACCAATCATAATTTGAGCTTTGCTTTTTTTTTTTTTTTTTTTTAAACATCAAAGAACTGACAAAAGACAAATTGTACTCTGAAACGAAACATTCCGAGTTATTACAGATTGAATAGAATAGAATAGAATTGTGTGGGTGTGAGAGAGAGAGAGACAGAGAGAGAGAGATAGACAGATGAGAGAAAGAGAGACGGAGATAGACAGATGAGAGAAAGAGAGACGAGGGTGGGAGGGGGAGAGAGAGATGAGAGAAAGCGAAAACTGGAGACGAACTGTCTACAAGTACCGTACATGTAATAATTCAAATCTGTGCTCGAGTTGCGCTGCGAAAAGTACTAGCAACTTGTGCTGCTTTCGAGAAAATTAAAGCCACGAGTAAATCTCCACCAGCCATAAGCGACTGTACATGACACGCAGAAGTTCGATAAGATCAGCTCACGCGCTACTTTGATTAGCTCGCCACCTGTGATCGATCACTTGCTCCAGCACTTTACCTTGTAGACATTCTCCGAGATGCGGTGGACCTCGTCGGTGCGAGACATGGTGAAGTCTTCAGTTAAACCATAAACGGTGTCTGGTTGAAAGTGAAGTTTATCCAAACAGCGTGTTTGTGTGAGGAAGGTCAGCGGCGCTTCTGCGTTCCGATCCGCGGGAGTCTGATTCTCAGCTTCGCACTACAGCGCGGAGGAGCTCGAGGGGGGAGGGGCTTAAGTGTAGGCGCCGCCTGTGTTTCACAAAATAGTTGGGAGGCGTGGCTTAGTCCCTGTTAGCACCGCCTCCGGACAGATGGCATTGTAGTTTTGACTAGACCATTAAAGTCCTTGAGCAGCTTTGTTGAGCAGTTTTATTTATTTGGAAAAACAAAGCCCCGTTTGCATTTGCAAGCGTAAATTAACACGAAAGTTTCGTATGGCGATTTTTTTGCGTTCATGCTTTCAGTTGCAAGTCAGTAATTTTAAGATAGAGGCAATGTCTATGCAAGTACGAAAGGTGTTTTGAATGTGTTTGAATATATAGCTAGTGTGTTTTATTTATAATTAATTGCAGTTTGATAATTAGTTTTTCCATGACTATAGCGAAATTATAATAAATGTAATATCAAAGAATAACAACGCAGAAACGAGTCAGTATTTAGATCGGTGCTTGCAAACATGAAGATTGGGATTACATTCATAAAGCTTTCAGAAGAGGATTGACAAGTTGCTTTTGTCAGCACAGTTTTATCTTCATTAATTCTTGATGTGAGGAGCCCCCTGCTGGTCAAACCTCGAAAGCACATGAGAGACGCAACACGATCAACACCTATTGAAATGTATTACAGACACACTTATAATGCGTTAATACACATACCAATTACAAAAATAATTTCAAAACTAGTGTTGGTAGCAATAAATATCATAATTTGTCCGAAATTATGCATATTTAAGTCAAAGTCAAGTCAAAGCGTTTTATTGTCATGTGTGCAGGTTGTTCTGCAAAATGAAATTCTTACTTTGCCGTTCTTACATTGAATGCCAGTGGTAATAGAAAACAGAAAATAAAAAAACAAAAGTATATACATGCAATAAATAAATCAAATAAGTACAGTGCAACAAAACAGAATGTGATTATGTACATTTGTGCAAGAGGTGCAACCAAAAAGGTCAGATAAAGTGGCTCGTGTTCCTTAAAGTGATGTTGTGCAGTCTGTAGCAGCAAATGTCATCACTGTGTCGCTGGACTAACTGTTCAGTGCTCTGATGGCCGAAGGAAAGAATGAGTTCCTCAGCCTGGAGGTTCTACACTCCAAACTCCTGTATCTCCTTCCTGAGGGAAGAAGTGTGAACAGTCTGTGTTGGGGGTGGGCGGGGTCTTTGAGGATGGAGGCAGCACTTCTGTGGACTCTGCGCTGATGAATGGTCTGCAGGGAGGCCAGAGAGGTCCCGGTGATCCTCTCAGCTGTCTTCACCACTCTCTGCAGACGTTTGCGGTCCTTTTCAGTGGTGCTGCCGTACCACACTGTGATGCAGCTGGCAAGGATGCTCTCGATGGTGCAGCTGTAGAAGTTGCTGAGGATCTTTGCAGACATGCCAAACTTCCTCAGCCTCCTCAGAAAGTACAGCCGCTGTTGAGCTTTCTTGACCAGCTGTGTGGTGTTTAATGTCCAGGTGAGGTCCTCACTGATGTGGACCCCGAGGTACTTAAAGCTGCTCACCCTCTCTACCTCACGCTCTCCGATGAACAGTGGCTGTTGAGGTCTCCTCTCCTTCCTCATGTCCACTATCATCTCCTTCGTCTTCCCTGTGTTGAGGGTGAGGTTGTTGTCTTCGCACCACGTCACCAGACTGGCCACCTCTCTCCTGTAGGCTGCTTCATCTTCCCCAGTGATCTTTCCGATCACTGCAGTGTCATCCGCAAACTTCAGGATGGTGTTGTCCTTGTGTGAGGCCACACAGTCGTGTGTGAAGAGTGTGTAAAGTATGGGGCTTAGGACACACCCCTGTGGAGTACCGGTGTTAAGTACGGTGACTTTTGACTTCCTGTTCCCCATCCGTACAGACTGAGGTCTGCCTGTCAAAAAGTCCAGAATCCAGTTACAGAGTGACACGGACAGACCGAGTGTAGCCAGTTTGTGTGTGAGGTTGCGTGGGATGACTGTGTTAAAGGCAGAACTGTAGTCGATGAAGAGTATTCTGACGTACGAGTTCTTCTTCTCCAGGTGAGACAGGGAGATGTGTAGGCTTCACATCCAGCTAGCAAAACGAACAATTTCCTCCTTCCTTATAAATCTCCAACGCATTAAATTGCACGACTACAAAAATTGAACAAATCGTAACAATGCCAAAACCCGGAATCCGTGATATTTCCTGGCTTGCCAAACATTGTTCCCCGTGCAATGTTTGGCAATGCTTAAATTAAACCCTTTATTTAATTATACTCCCCTAAGTCTCTTTTCTGATTAAAATGAAATGAAAAACAAAAGGATGATCCAGGCGGTGTGATGAAACACTAAGCTGCCAGTGTCTTTCTCTCCGGCTTGATGAGCTCCTGGCTTCTCTCTGCAAAGACAAAGACAAAGGAAGTGAAGGAAAGCAAGCAGAAGCCAAACATGTGACATGTCATGTCGTTCTGCGCTTGATGCCGTCTGATGTTCCGGGCAAAACATCTGAAGGTGAATCCAGAAGGATTACGTCTTCCCCCTGTCAGGAACCAGCGAGAAACTTTACATGCTCAACCAGACAGTTGAATCTTCAGGAGAACACACCAGGGTGATGGCCGCCAGTCCAACACCACTCCTCGAGGCTGCCCACTTCTCCCAGTTTATTCGGATGGGTTACAAATGGGTTCGGATACAGACAAATTTCCCTGTGACAAACTATAAACATTAAAAACGTGGATAGATAGATGGATAGATAAATGGATGGATGGATGGATGGACGGGCTGACGGACGGATGGATCTAGATAGATCTACACACACACACTACTACATTAAATTTTATTTTGCTTTATTTTTTTTTTTTTTATTGTATTCTACTTTATTACTTATTAGGTTGAGTACTGGTTTATTATTTCATTTTATATTGAAACAACCACAAATACAATTTTGTGTGTGTGTTTACGCTTGTGTCAACTCAAATTTGAAATTCACTCAAACTTAAGGATATTTTTATATATTTAAGTATGTAAAAGACTATAAAATATGAGCTAAACGACCCATAGAATGTAAATCCAGAGTCAAGATGTGAGTGGAATAGTAGTTAAAGAACCAGAACAGGTTGTGTCGCTCAGGAATTATCAATGGAATCCATGTTTTCATTATTCGTAAGTTTAAAGGGATCTAATGTTTCAGAAAACCATAAAAGTTACAGTTCAGAGCCAGACAAAAGCAGTCCTGCTGTAATCTAAGAGTTTTAGCTTTAATCTTTTAATCCTGGAACAATGTGCAACAGTTCCCCAGCACGAGGGGGAAACCTCGCCGCCCACCAGCACAGACCAGCCAATCCGCTTTGCTCCTGTGGAAGCTTCAGAATTCATTAAAAAAATAGAAATAGCCGCATATTCCTCTTGTGCAATGCAGCAAAACAGGAAGTTCGACACGTTTCAGAAGAATTTGCTCCAGATCAACACACCTCGTGCATTTACTTCTGACACCGGTTGCCGACCTTTAACCTCTCGATGACCTTTTCAGTCTGAACAAACAGCAGAAGCGATAATGAATCAAATGTTTTCACAGTGTGACTGCTGATGACAGTAATTATAGTAAAGCTTTTCAATAGTACCATCAATTAATTTTGTGAATTTCATCTATTTGTCTGTCTGTAGTTAGTCTGATCGTTGTTCGTCCATCTGTCCATCCATCCGTCCCTCCGTCCATCCATCCAACCATCATCAGTCCACTCACCCTACTCCATCTATCTATCCATCCATCCAACCATCATCATCACTCCGCTCGCCTATCTATCTATCTATCTATCTATCTATCTATCTATCTATCTATCTATCTATCTATCTATCTATCTATCTATCTATCTATCTATTCATCCATACATCCATCCATCCATCCATCCATGCTAGTAGGATTAGTTCCGCTTACTAAGTCAAAGCGTCTGCTGAATGAGAACTATTTAGAAACAATATTTCATTTTAATTACAATATTCTGGAACTATCAGTATTTAGCTCTGAATATGAATTATTAACTATTGCATATGTATGACAAGTCTTTTTTCGTTTTTTCGGAGCTCTGCTGGTTCTGTATATTTCTAAGGAAATAAGGAAATTCTAAATTGGTCACTGATGAAGATTTTTTTCCCAAAAGAAGATTCTCTGCCCTCAAGGGACATTCGAAATGGGGCTCGGTCTGCCTGGAACCGTTGTCCATTGAGGACATGGAAGATTTGTTTATCTTTTGAGCACTTTTCATCGGATTGGTACTGACTGGAGATGGTATCGTGCTGGTGTATCAACGGAACAGGAAAGACGAGAGAGGCATTTTGGCTGCCCTGCCGAACACCGAGTGAAAGAAAATCCTGGAAGTGGTGGTTGTGCGGTTATGGGAGTTACATCAGCGGATGGCTCGACTCGAGGGACTGAATAATTCCATCTCAGCCCGTGCCCAGGATGGTCAGAGACGTATGGATAACACGGACAAGCAGATCGTCAGCTGGCTTTGGCGATTGGACATTCTGCCAGACTTGAGGAGATGTCCAAACTACTCCACGTGGAAAGGAACGTGTGCCCTCAGTGACTATCATGATTGAAATGAATAATGATTCCGAAATGATTGTTTTTTACCCTCCCTCCCCCTCCCCCTCCCGGGTGACCTTAGAATGAGACGCCAACCCGAAGCGCCTCACAAGGCCATCCAGGCAGTTGCCATGGAAATTGACGCAAACACGAACACAAACACTGATATGCACTCACCACCTGCTCACTGCTACGACTGTCTCTCCCGACACATTCCTGGTGTATCTCAAGATTCCAGTGGCGCTCCCACCCGTTTTGTTACAATGTTGTACCCCAATGCTGTAATGACAATAAACTACTACCATTGACATGTTCTTCACTATACATCTGAACATTTCGAACGGAAAAACTTTCCATCCATCTATTTATCTCTAGGTCTGTCTGTCATTTCTACGACCGTTTGTCTGTTCATCTCTCCTCTATACATCCATCCATCCGTCTGTCTATTATCCGCTTTTCTGTGTGTTCTGTGTTACTCTTTCTTTCCATCCTTCCGGAGATGATTGGCTAGAAGTTTCTCTTTCTTCTTTTCATCTTTCAGATTTTCTTCTGATATAGCTTCAGTTTATCCCTCTGCTGTTTCACTTTCTATTCTCCAGACTGAAATTAGAGAAGAGTTTGGAAGTTTTCAGATGTACAGTGAAGAACAATGTCAATGGTGTAACAGAAAGCTGTATGGTGTCTGCATGTATCTTAATCAATTGTTCTGTCAAACTATATGTTTAACTAATATTTTAGTTTTGTATTGCAATAGTTATTATTGTTAGAGTTAATTGGAGTTATCACATTCAATATTGTAATAGTTAATATCATACATATGTAATAGTTAATAATCCATATTAGGAGCTAAATACTGAAATATACGTATTTCCAAATCTTTGTAATTAAGATAAATATTGTTGCTAAATAGTTGTTCATTCAGAAGGCGCTTTGACTTAGTAAGTGGAACTAATCCTACTAGCAGTTCAAACCCCACACGCTCTTGTTTCTGTTCTAAATAAAACACGCATAAAAAAAAAAATCAATCAAGCGTAAATGCAATTTATTGATGGATCGGTCAGTCATATCAATATCAGTGTCCTGCTTGGTCACGCCACTCGGGCTTCCCTGTTCTTCAAAAGTAATATCCACCACACCTTTCCTAATAACAATTATGCTTTAATTTATAAAATTAATATGACATAAAATCATTATTTGACCTCCATGTCGTTATATTTTTCTTTTGGAGGTGGCCTTTAAAAGATCATACATCTGAGAATATAAAGCAGATTGCACATCCATATATTTGGCAAAAAGAACAAATACATGATAGTTACTGATAATTAATTGCACTGAAAATAAAATGACATTGTTGTTGTTGAAGCCGTCCTTGTCATGTTCACATCGAGTTAGTAAGTAACTTTTTTTTTTTGTTAATTCAAAGGAATCAGGTTTTCAGATCCTGACATTCTTGACAAGGTTGCCAAATGTTAAGTTCTCATTTGGCTCTATGGAAGTTTTCAAATAACGTTTTTATTCAAAGTGACTTACAAAAAAAGCAATACGTCTAAATAAAGGGAACTGTGGATGTTTACACAAGTATATAAAGAAACACACTAGACAGAACAGCATGGCAGTCAGTGAACACACATTATTCTTATATTCTTCTGCGTGAAGGTGGCTCTCTAGTTTTCAATCCAATTCACTAGAAATGTTCAAACGGTGGTTTTATTAGTGCAAGTGCAGACCTTAGACTAACCATCAGAAAACATTTTGTTTGTATGACACTTGTAGCTGAGGAGATAATCACCAGCTACAAGCTGACCAATTGGAAATAAGGCTATTGTTTGCATAACGCCAGTCACTAGCAACAAGCCGACCAATAGGAAAGAAGATGGTGTTTACACGAAGCTGGTCACCGAGCAACGCGCCCAAACGCAATAAACAAACCAATAGAAACGAGGAGCTGCTACAAGCTGCTCCAACTGAAAACAAAAGTTTGTTCGCCTACAGAGTAAAACAGACTCGCGCGGCGGTTCCAGGGACTTTTCTACTCCGTGAACAACTTATCCGCCGGCATCTGCCTTCCAGACGCCCGCCAAACAACGGTAAGAACCGCCAGACGCCATCAGAGTTGATCTGATCTCTGATGTTCGCGCTGTGTGTAGCCGTTACTGGCGTTACTTCACGAACTTTAAACGAATCTTCTACAGCACAGACGATTTTGAAAAATCGACCTACAAAGCGTATACTCTTCGGATTACGATTCTATAAACAACTTTAAGGCTCGAGTAACACAGAAAACACGAGTGTTGGGTAGTCTTACCGGAAGTGTCCGGTCATCGCAGACGCTGTTTTAGTCAGTAAATTCTTTTTATTCTTTTTAAACGTTTCTAACGACGTGTTACACTCACTCTCCAATGTATTCCAAACGGATGTTTCGTTTTAGCGTTTATTTTGATAAAGGTCCATAGAGCTGCTACTTACTTGTCGCGACACGGTGTCAAAATAAAAGCCTCTACTTAGAACGTAAATAAAATTGAATGGATAGAAAAAATAAAAGCATCGACACCGCAAAAGCATTTATTGTCCTATTTTGTGTTTATTATATACAAACAGAGTTAGACATTTTGTTCAGTAAAAAACATTTTATTTTAGGTCTGTTCGATTCACAAATACGGTAACATTTGTGTGTGTGTGTTGCATAATTATTTGTATGTTTTGTGTGGTTGCAGTTTCAATCGCGTCGACGCACGGACACAAACACGGAGCGATTCATCTTTATCACGTTTATCTACTTCACTGCTGTAATGTCACAGATTTTCGAGACGCAATTTCAAGCAGGCAAAGCCGGCTTGAAGTAAGTAGATCTCTATCTTTCGGTGTGTGTGTGTGTGTGTGTGTGTGTGTGTGTGTGTGTGTGTGTGTGTGTGTGTGTGTGTGTG